>CAUDMG010004058.1:2567500-2867500 GCA_958450375.1 Homarus gammarus | reverse complement strand
CAAGTTTCTCTGGCTATCACGCTTGTTGTTGGACCTGGTTGTAGTTCAGCTGTTGACTGTGGCAACACCCGGGTAGTAAACCAAAGGGTCTTAATCACTGTTATCTCTCTCTCTCTCTCTCTCTTCTCTCATCCTGTTGCTTCTCCTCTTTTTCATTATCATCCTCTACTAAGTTACCAATAACTGAAATATTAGCAGAGAGAGAGAGAGAGAGAGAGAGAGAGAGAGAGAGAGAGAGAGAGAGAGAGAGAGAGTGTGTGTGCACAGGGTTGTGCAATGTTTCTAGTGTGGCAGCATTATGCCAGTGTTAAAGTACAGTCACTGCTTGCTCCCTCTCGCTTTCATCTACCGCCACTGGCTAGCCCTCGTGGCGAACAGGGAAGCAACTTGCATAAGTCTTCCTCTGCCACTACACAGCCTCTTCACCATAAAGACTCCTGTTGTGCCTCCTCGCGGAAACACAGGTAACTGGGTGCCTCGTGGGCCCAGGCTCGACCAGCAGTGGATCTCTGAGTAACAGTGGGCCTCAGAGGGACGGCGCACAGACCCACTGGCATGTGGACACATCCTGGCGCCTACCAACCAGTACCCCATTACCTTGTGGATTAACTTTGGTAGATATAAGGCTACGAGTGTAAACTCCGAAAGAAAAATCTGCAGTGAGACCCGCATCAGGCAGACATGTTTACAGAGCTCCAAGAAGACCCCAACGGCGGTAAGGTGGAAGAGGTGACTACCATGGGAACCCAACGACTACACCGGCAGATGAAGGCAATGCACGATGGACAGGCTACCACGGCGAAAACCAACAAACTGGGCTATCGGCAGTCCATTGCAACTCTCCCTCTCCCCAGTCATTGCAACACTTCCATACTGGATCAGGAAAAGGGAGAGCTAAGATGTGTGGTTGCAGCCTGCGCTCCTGCCTCTCCACATAAATCAATTCACGTGCAGCCATCATCCAGCTCATCATACCTCTCATCATCATCAAAACCCTTATACCCCCAAAAGCCCTATGGCGACGGACGAGTGGCGACGGGGACAGGCAGAGATGACTGCCGGGAGTCTCTAGTCACAACTCTGCACATGGGCGGCATAGATAGGATGGTCGTTTATGCACTGGGGTCTAGGCAGCACTGCAATCCGATCCTGTCTGTGGGACTGAGCAGCCCTTTCGAGGAGCCACTCTGCTCACCCCACATGGAGAGGGGGCTAGAAAAGGTGCCCTAAACATAGCCTGCCTAAAAAACCAACCTGACTGGGCAAGCCCACACGCACACACACACACACACACCTATGGATAATTAACCACAGGTAAGAAATTTAGGTAATTTTGGGGGTAACGGAAGGCCCAGTAAAACTATCATACACATATCAGTAATTTTCAAATGATTCCTAAACTTTCCCAATCGTCTCAACTCGATAAGACGAAGAATCAATGTTTCTATTGGTATACAAAATATTCAGTTGACCATAAAGTTTCAGTGTTATTGGAGGCTGAAAATGGTAATTTTCCCACAACTAATTATAGGAACAGGCAAAATCGGTTCCCGGTCTGACGTCATATTATTAAACCCGATTTGAGAGCGACTGGATAACAAAGATCTAAAGAAGGCAACAAATGAATAACAATCTATAATAAAAGGTTGAGCACCACTGAGCTACATCAACGTATGTGTATGAGCGAGGCTGTACCGAGGCTCCAGCCCTGAAGGAGACCAACTGATGAAGATTCTGGTTGGCTGAAAGACATTCATTATCATATAATTAAGGTATTATGCACATATAGAATGTTAATGACACTAAGGTGGCAGATTACACCTTCTTTAATTAGATAATACGATAATGTTTGTTTGTCATGCAATGTTACGGTACTTAACACATGCACCTGATGGAAATGTTTCAACCACTGAAGGGAACATTACGATTTGATTATATGATTGACACTGTCACCAATTACGTTCCGAGACATGATACTGTCACCTGTCATGTTACGAGACATGATACTGTCACCTGTCACATTCCAAGACAAGGTACAGTCACTTGACACGTTCTGAGACGTGATGCTGTCACATGACACGTGATCCGATTCCTGTTTACTATTCATACGTAAACAACTAATGTTTGTTATTTATCTTGAAGGCTACAGTTACTTACAATACGACAATCTAACCTTTTTAAACCTAAGATACACCACAGGGTGCTTCTTTTTACCGTAGGATACACTATCGGCTTTTATCCTAGGACACACTACAGAGTGTTTTTTATCCTTGGATAAACTCTATGGTGGCTTTGCTATGCTAGGATACACTACAGGGTGGCTGTCTTAACCTGATCAATGTTAGAGTGTGGCGAGGGAGGGCGTGGGTGGCGAGGGAGGGCGTGGGTGGCGAGGGAGGGCGTGGGTGGTGAGGAAGGGCGTGGGTGGTGAGAGAGGGCGTGGGTGGTGAGGAAGGGCGTGGGTGGTGCGTACATGATGGATGCTAGTTAATTAGGAAACCACTAAAGTGTCTTCAAGCAATAATGGTGTTGTGTGGCAACATACTGATGGTGGGTGTCAACACTGGTGTTGGATGGTGGAGGCATTACTTGGAGGTACTGGGCGGAAACACTGGGTGGCAACACCAGGTGGCAGTGCGAGGAGGTAACACTGGGTGGCAATACTGGGCGGTAACATTAGGTGGTAACCTCAAGTTGCAACACTAAGTGGTAACACTGGGTGGTAACACTAGTATGCAAACCTAGGTGGCAGCACTAGATGGCACCATTGGGTGGCATCACTGCCGCCGTTGCTAAGACCCGACCGTTAGCTGTGGCTTAGTGAAGGACTGGCAAAGTCAGTGACCACCCACACAGTAACAACAGCGTCCTGTACTACAGGTTGTGGATTTCTTCTAAAGGTTCCATAGTTATGTTTTGAGTCTTCTCTATCCAGTGGGAGTCTCCAACCCTCTTTTATCACTCTATCCATTTAAGACTTGACAGCCTAAAGGTCTTGTCCTGTCTCGTGGGATCCAGTGTACGATCTGCTAAGCTCATGGTTTTTATATTATTGGTATCACCTAATGATTACTAACCTTAACGGTACCTGGGGGTTAAGTTAGGCTGGGCTAAATTAAGGTAGATTTGGTTAGGTTACTGTTAGGTTGGTTATTTTAAGGTGAAATAAGATGGGGCTAATCTTCAGGTGATTCACAGACTCTTATAATATGACCGACTGACTGTAACAATGTAACATATATGGTTACAGTGTATATAGTGTAGCCTCGTGTTGTGGCCTCGTGTCGTGGCCTCGTGTTATGGCTTCTTGTTGTAGCATCGTGTTGTGGCCTCGTGTTGTGATTCGTGTTGTAAATTAGTGTAGCGTGGCCTCGTGTTAGGAGTAAGTGTACTGTGGCCTCGTCTTGTGAGTTAGTGTAGTGTGGCCTCGTCTTGTGAGTTGTGAAGGAAAGAAACATTCCCTGTCTGGGCCTAAAACCCACACAGTCCCTTTCACTCGTAAAATCCTTCACTCATACCTGTGGACAAGATTAACCATATTGTCACTACAGTCTGGACACAATTTTGACACCAATTTACCTGTTCTCGTAGTCTAAATGAGCCAATTAGATGCGTTTTCACGTATCTATTCAGAGGTAGAATATAGCACAAATGTTTCGGGGTATTTGGACGGAGGGATTTAAGCTACTGAGGTACCCGGGTGATGCAGGTAGGCTCGGGGG
Source organism: Homarus gammarus (assembly GCA_958450375.1). Taxonomy (NCBI): domain Eukaryota; kingdom Metazoa; phylum Arthropoda; class Malacostraca; order Decapoda; family Nephropidae; genus Homarus; species Homarus gammarus. Next base: position 2,863,778 of record CAUDMG010004058.1, on the reverse strand, counting down.
ACGTCTGTGGGTAATATCTTGCGGTAAACGTTCCCAGGGAGCCTATAAGGATTACTTCTTCAGAGTTTAGGGATGAAGGATGTAAGGTATGGAGGTGGGGAGAGGAGGTGTGGTGGATGGAGAGGGTGTGATGGGTGTAAGGGGGTGTGGGTGGTGTGTATATTTAAGCAAATATATGAAAATTTGGAAACTTCTCATGATCTTAAATAACGATGAATAGTTTATTATTATAAAAATGTAAACTTTGGTTTGTTTAATAGTTATCCTGACAGTGATACAGCCGAAAATAGATCCACCAATCACAATCTCCATTACATACATCATACAGCCTTACTTTACCAAGTATTGCCAGGTAAAATTGCGAATACGAGAGCCAGGGTGGGGTCAGTGCATCTTTGGTTGACTATACGTACTGTACAGTGTGTACACTCCCCAAAAGTATCGGCCCCCCTGGGCCTGATGTATTTGGACGTGAACACAATAACACGTACACATCAGTCTCAGTTCGGTTGATATTTCGGATTGTGAGTTGCAGCTTTCGTTCTTTCTTCTTGCATCTAATAATCACTATCATATCTACAGCATACCACCTACATACTGTAATGAAATAAGATGATTGTGATACCATTTGCAAAACCAATAACGGCACGAGTAACCCCGCTGATTTATGAACCTTGATACTATTTCAGCCCCAGGGGATGGGTTGCCAAATAGGAATATAACGTTACCATCATGAACCGAGGTTACAATGGAATCGTTTCGAACGACATATAAGAACATAAGAACATAAGAAAATAAGGAGTCTGCAATAGGCCGGTTGGCCTGTGCATGGCAGCTCCTGTCGAGAGTTACTACCACTCTCTATCATCCATGAATCTATCCAGCCTCCCTTTGAAACTTTCCAGCGTTCCAGCACTTACTACAAAGTTGCTTAGCTTGTTCAACTCGTCCACCACCCAATTTGTAAACCAGTTCCTTCCTATCTCCCTCCTAAACCTACACTTATCCAATTTGAATCCGTTGTTCCGAGTCCTATCCTGCTCGGATATTGTAAGAACTTTATCTATATCACCTTTATTGATTCCTTTCACCCACTCGAATACTTCTATCATATCTCCCCGCACTCTTCGTCTTTCTAGGGAATGCAAGTTTAGTTTCTTTAACCTATCCTGATATGGAAGGTTTCTAAGTCCCGGAATCATTTTTGTCATTCTTCGCTGCACCGACTCTAGTGAATTGATATCCATTCTATAATAGGGGCACCAGAACTGAACCGCATAATCGAGGTGCGGCCTGACTAGCGCAAGATATAGTTGCAATAAGACCTCTGCACTCTTATTACTTACATTTCTAGATATAAAAGTTAAAACCCAATACTCTGTTTGCCTTATTTCGAACATTAACGCACTGTTTTCTAGGCCGTAGGTCCGGGCTTACAAGTACCCCTAGGTCTCTTTCACAAGTCGACTTCTCTAGGTTGATGTTGTTAAGGCTGTATACATTGACAGTATTTGTTCTTCCAATATTAATAACGCTGCACTTGCTGGTGTTGAATTTCATTTGCCATTTTTCAGACCACCCCTGCAGTTTATTTAGATCCTCCTGTAATGCATATGAAACAATATGATCCGATATTACAACGACATGATGATTTACTGCATTTCGATATTATTTCTACCCCAATTGATGAGGTAACAATTATGTATATAACGTATCATCTCATAATTCGTGCTGACAACGGAACATTATCTGACACACTACAAGACGATGTCTGTCGGTGGAAGCTGTGTTTTTCATCGAGTCTCGGGTACTAGTGTTGGTCATGGGTTTCCAGTAGAAAATACCCACCATTTCACTGCCGTTGATATATTTTCGCTATTTTATCATTATATTATTCTACTAAAGGTGGAGGACGGTGATTCACCAGAATTACAACAAATGCCAGAAATAATAACTGGCAATCTCACCGACATGATGAAGGCAGGAATCACAATTAGTGATCGGAAATATTCGTCCATCGTGACACATTGTATCGATGAGAAAAAAAGCCGATACTTTTTGGGAGAGTGTACATATATAGTGCATGTATACAATGTACATAGATATCATAAGTTTACAATGTATACGTACATTACATACACAGTGCAGGTCGGTAGTAATGAGTGGACCTACCTCACCTAGAGGCTGGAGTGAATGTCCATTCCTGAGTCTGGCAGTCAAACAGGAAACACCCGAGAGCCGGGGTGAGTGACCATGTTTATGTATGACTGGATAATAAAGGGCGTTAAGAGTGACGACACCATACTGGTCAAATGAGTCCTTGCCCTAATGGGCCTTCGTCATAATGGGTCCCACTACGGATCACTGGAAGATTAGCCTCCTGCATATTTCACCTTAAGATTAATCTTCCTAACACTAACCTAAATTAACGTAACGTAGCCAAAGCTAACATAATTCCACCGCCCCCCCAAGGGTGTTTAATCATCAGATGAAATAACTTGGGAGCTAACCTTTAAGTGATCACCCAGTCCCAATAGAGTCAAAATAGACCCTTATCTCGCTGGGCTCCAGTACTTATGGTTTCCAGTCCTAGTGGGCCCCATTCCAAATAGATCCTTATCCTGCTGGGCCTCTGTCCCGAAGGAGCCCCTAATCTTAATATTTAGGTTAGGTTAGACAGGGACCTAACCTATCTGAGCTGCAACTGTGTGTCGTCCACCTCCTGCACTTTACCCACCTCACTCCCCCCTCCAGGGCCTGGATGCACTAACATATTTAAGTCACTTAAATCTTGCTGGTGCTCTTAACGCTCTACTAGCACACTTAAGTCATCTGTCTTAAGTAAGACAGTAGTATAAAGCAAGTTAAGTGCGCTGGAGTCTGGTCTCTTGGAAACTTAAGTCCACTCCTGAGTTGTCTAAAGTCCAATCTACAAAAATATATCGTATTTCGTTATTTTTCTTTAAATTAAATTTGTATGGTGGGTGCAGCGTACCTCCGCCACACCTCACTCGTCCTATACCTTTCTCTACAGATCTCTCTCAAAGTACGAAGAAAGAAGGTAAGAGAAATAATTAATTAAAGAAAGATTAATAAAGCAAGAAAAAAATATGATTGATTGAAAGTAGAAAAAGACAAAATAGATACAATTGCAGAACAAAGCAGAGAAAGTAAATAAATATATAATAAAAGGTATAAATAATCCTCAGTTATGATTTTGTCAATTCGCAACTAATATTGTGTGGCCGTAGCATTGAGGTGAATGTGGTCCTCCATGTGTGTTGCATCATAGCAGCCACCCGATCTGCGATTAAGATTGGCTGAAGGGACCAAAAAATATTTGTGATGTGCACTCTGGTTGACGGATGTCAGCTGATTCGGCTAAATAGTCTCAAGCCACTAATGCCTTCGCTACGACACCCGTAAGTTTGTTTTCAGCATGCGAACATATGCTTTCACTTTGCCCTCACTTAAGGATTTTAGCTAAGTGAGCTATCGCGGCAAACTTAGTCAGACGTTAGTTTATCCCTGCCTAGATGACCAACACTCTTCAGATCTTCATGAAATATCACAGTTTATATCAACACTCATCAAGCTGCAACAAGAGGATGTTAGTGTCAACAGGATAGATGTTTTAAATAGATTATTATAAGAACACAGCAATAAAGAGAACTGCAGTAGAACCATTATTAGTCCATGAGAGGCAGCTCCTGTTTACATCAAGCCCTATCACTCAAATATCTGTCGAACCTAACCTAATATGGCTTAACCCAACCATTTTCAGTCATATATCTGTCCAACTTATATTTGAAACTTCCCAAAGAGTTTGAGTTAAAGACGGTACAGTATTTGGTAATTTGCTCCACTCAGCCACAAATCATAATTCCAAACCAATTCTTACCTACTGTAATTCTTTCCTAAATCTAAATTTGTCTAATTTAAAACCGTTGTTACGTGTTCGCTCGTGATATGATTAGTTTAAGTACCTTTGATATATTACCTTTATATAATCCCCAACTTCTACGTCTGTGTTGTCATATCACAGGGTAGATATTCTCCTCTCTTACCTACACGTAACACCTGATTATTATTAAGCCTTTGTTTATAAGTGGAGTAGAAAGGCATACTACAGTAATTACGTATATCTAACGGTGCTTATAACAACATACTGTACTACAATACAATACCTGTACATATATACTACATGAAGCCACTAATTCATAGAGTATTCGCTTAAATATATCTCATCACAAAGACTATTTCCGTTCTGGTGAAGTATACTATTTTCCTTCACAGACCTACGATTATTGGCTCTGATAGGAAACACGATATAGAGGAAAATATGCAAGGCAGGTGTAACAGGTGTTTCCTTACAATGTTGGGTAAGATTGTGTAGGTCTGGTTCATCTTTTACCGCCCTCATGACCGTCTGGGTGGGTGTGTGAGTAAGTGGGTGTGTGAGTGAGTGGGTGTGTGGGTGTGTGGGTGGTCTAACATCTTCCAATTCTTCACCATTCACATTGACATTCTATTGAGATTGTCCTGATATTCCTCACAATTACTTGCAACATTTTTGACACTTCTATGCAACATTCCTGACACTTATTTGTAATATTCCTGGCATTTCCCTGTAACATTCATGGCGCTTAATTGTAACATATTTGACAATTGCAACATTCCAAAGATTCCATGCAATTTTAATACCAGTGCGTAAGTAATCAAATAAGATAATAAAGCAAGTACTACAGTAAGTAAACAAGTAATAAGTAAGAAAGTTATATATGTAAATAATTAAGATAATAGAGTAAGTAAGTAATATAATATAGTAAGGTAATAAAGATAGTAAGCAAGTAAGATAATAAAGAAAGTAAATAAGTAAAATAATAAGTAAATAAGTAAGGTAATAAGTAAACATATAAATAAACACTTAAGTAAATAAGTAAATAATATACATGGCGAGGCAACAGTGACTAAGGTGTTGAAGTTTACATAGTTTCCCTTGAGAGAAAACCTCTCTCTCTCTCTCTCTCTTTCTCTCTCTCTCTCTCTCTCTCTCTGTCTGCGTGTCTGTCTGTTTCCCTCTGATTCTCTCTCTCTCTCTCTCTCTCTCTCTCATAACGCTACTTCGCATGGGGTGATATTTATCGATGACCTTTGACCTTGATTTCAGTCCAATGCTTACCAAAGTTATACAGTTGTGAGATATGACCTAGCCCAACCCTCTATATAAATGTAGTAAAGATCGGATCATTACTATGGGTGACAGCTTGTAAGCAGACGAGGACTCCGCAAAACTACAGGAAGATCTAAACAAATTTTTCGAATGATCTGAAAAATGGCAAATCAAATTTAATGTGGACAAATGTAAAGTATTTAGTCGTTTAGGAGATGTAGACAGAGAAACCATTTATCAGATGAACAACAATGTTAGGGAGAAATCAGACTGTGAGAAAGATTTAGGAGTAATGTTAAGAAGGAATCTTAAACCAAGTCAACAACGTGTATTTGCTCGAAACAAGGTTAACAAAATACTTGGGTTCATACAAAGGAGTGTTAGTTACAAGACTAGCGAGGTCATCCTAAAACTATATCTTCCGCTTGTGAGACCTCACTTGGATTACGCAGTTCAGTTCTGGTCACCGTACTACAGAAGTAATATTGAATCCCCAGAAAGAATTCAGAGGAGAATGACGAGACTAATCCCGGGCATTAGGAACCTTGAGTACAGACAGGTTAAAGCATCTTAATTTGCACTCCCTCGAGAGACGTAGAGTGAGGGGCGATATGATCGAGGTCTATTTATGGAAGTCAGGGCTGAACAAAGGTGATATAACAAAGGTACTCAAACTATCCAACCAGGAGCGAACTCGAAGACAAATTTAGATTTAGGCGCGAGATAGGTAAACATTGGTTTGGAAATAGAGTAGTGGATGAGTGGAACAAGTTACCAAACATCATCATTAACTCGAATACTCTGGATAGCTTCAAACATAAGTTGGATGGATATATGAGCGATAGGGGTTGGGTGTAAACGGGACTGCCCAGTATGGGCCAATAGGCCAGCTGCAGTTTCCTCCATTCTTACGTTCATATGTATTGTGTGCAAAGTCAAATGATTGAACGTATTGTGTGCAAAGTCAAATGATTGAACGTATTGTGTGCAAAGTCAAATGAATGAACGTATTTGCATGTAAAATGTGATGAATTGACGTATTTGTGTGGAAAATCTGACGAATGAATGTTTTTGTGTAAACTAATGAATAAACGCATTTGTGTGTAAACTCAAATGGATGAACGTATCTGTGTGTAAACTCAAATGAATGAATGTATTTGTGTGTAAAATGTGATGAATGGACGTTTCAGGTGAGTAGGAATAAAACCGGAATCAATAATGAATGGATCAGAGTGCCGGTTGTGTGAGGTAACGTGATCACATACCTGGCAGGTGGAACAGGTGTGTGTGGTCGGATGGCTCACACACCTCCCCATTCATACGAGTTTAGTATACTGTAGTTGTTAAAAATGGCCACTTAGAGATTCGTCCACCCAAATCCACCCTAGCTTACTCCACCTAAAAATTTCACCCCCTACTTATTTCACCTGGAGTTTAACCGCCCTAACCTAGCCTAGCCTAGCCTATCCTAACCTTAACTAGCTTAACTTAACCAAGCATACTATAACGTAACGTAATATAACGTAGCATTAGGATGCTTAGTCTTCAGGTGATCCAGACATTACTACACAATGTTGGTTGGAGGACGGGAGGGAGGGAGGGCAGCCCGGGGTTTGCTCTCCATATATACAATGGTAACCATCTGTAACTGTGTCATTATTTTAACTCTTTACTTGGTCTAACACAGTGCACTCTGTTGCTGGCGGTAAATATTGTACCCTTATATATATATATATATATATATATATATATATATATATATATATATATATATATATATGTATATATATATATATATATATATATATATATATATATATCTTGATAAAATCACACGGGAAAATGGAAACAACGGAGTACCTTAGCTTTCGTCTTTATTCAAGACATCTTCAGTTGCCTCTGAAGATGTCTTGAATAAAGACGAAAGCTAAGGTACTCCGTTGTTTCCATTTTCCCGTGTGATTTTATCAAGATTTATCTTATCCACGTTTTCATTGTGGATTTTCATAAAATATATATATATATATATATATATATATATATATATATATATATATATATATATATATATATATATATATATATATTATATATATATATATATATATAGTGTACACTTGTACAGGGAAGTTGCAACGTATATTAAGTTAGGATCACCTGATGATTAGCCAAACCAGTTTATTTCGCCTGAAGATTAACTACCCTAACGCTACCTGGGATCATAGGTTAGGTTAGGTTAAGTTAGGTTAGTTGAGTGTTAGCATTAGAGTGTTCAATCTTCAGGTGAAATATTCTGGTGCTCCAAATCTTCAGATGACCCCGAAGTTCCTTAATAACTAGACTAGAGGAACAGAAACTGATGGCCACAGTCTGGGGTGGACATAGATGACGGCACCGAGCAGCTGAAATATCAAGTTCCCGCATGCAAAGTGGCGCCACTATCAGAGCTGCTCCCTCGGTGGTTGGTGGCTGTGGTTCAGTGTGGCTGCCTCCTGATAGTAGCTGCTTCAGGGAGGAGTGTGACCACATGTCTGAGCCCCTTGAGGTCACTAACTTGTCCGCTGAGAGCAGAGTTGGCTTCCTAGAGTTTTCCTTCCTAATGACCAAGAATATCTGGATCACTTGAAAATTTGACAACCCAAATTATTTCACCTGATGATTAAACACCCTGACGGTAACTTAACCTAACTTAACTTAAAAACTCAATAAACTAACCTAACCTATCTTAACCTAACCTAACAAACCAAAAATTTAACCTAATCTACCTTAACTTAACTTACCTTAACCTATCAATACTTAACTTCCCAGGGAGTATTCTAGGGTGTTTATTCTTCAGGTGATATTAACTGAGGTGTCTAATTTTCATGTCATCCAAATATCCTCCTACGTGACAGGTATTTAGTGGAGGAGAGTGAGGCTAACATGGGCGAACCTGTTAAGGTCGTGTATGGTGCCAGGGAAGGTGGGGAGTTGTACATGTACAGTGTCTGTTCCTGCACACACACACACACACACACACCCAGAGCATTGTCATTGACGTTATAATGCTATTACTGCGTTTCAACGACAAAATTGTATGGGGGGTGAGGACATGCCTGCCCAGAAAATAAGTAAAGTCAGGGTTCTAACCTAACCTAACCTAAGCATTTCAACCTTAGATGACTCTTCATAAAGGCGATGTGAGTCCGAGTGGCATACGTAACCAACTCAGGCTATGACCAAGTCCAGATGAAACACTGAAAGATTCCCCCGTAAATGATCACAAACACGACATATTAACACCGTACTTTACACAGGTAATCATTGAACATTCCTGGACCATTAGCCTCAATCGCATCACCATAAGCGCCACAATAATGGAAACAGAAGAACAAAGCTATCAGCTGAACAACGCAGACAGAAAAGTCCGACTGTGAGAAAGATTTAATTTAGGGTTATTAAAAGTACGAATGAAAACTAGTCAGTAATATGCTGTATAATATACTAGAAACAAGGCTAACAAGTATTTGGGTTCATAACAAGGAGTGTTAGTTACAAGACTATAGAGGTTATGAGTCACTTAACTGAGAACTATTCAAAGCGGTGAGTCACTTAATTGGGAACGAGACAAAGAGATGAGTCACTTAACTGGGAGCGAGTGAAATAGGTGAGTCACTTAACTGAGAACGAGTCAAAGAGGTGAGTCAATTGGGAACGAGTCAAAGAGGTGAGTCACTTAACTGAGAACGAGTCAAAGAGGTGAGTCACTTAACTGAGAACGAGTCAAAGAGGTGAGTCACTTAACTGGGAACGACTTGAGAGGTGAGTCACTTAACTGGGAACGACTTGAGAGGTGAGTCACTTAGCTGGGAACAAGTCAAAGAGGTGAGTCACCTAACTGGGGACGACTTGAGAGGTGAGTCACTTATTCACAAGAAGTTCAACCGAAGTTTTCTGAAAGTGTCATCCTGAGAGAGGAGATTACTGCCAGTTATAACAAATATTAAGGTGACGACATTACTGAGGCATGTTAACCTCTCTCTCTCTCTCTCTCTCTCGGGACGTCGACGATAAAGGAACTGAGGTCAGAATAAGGAGGGGGATTGTCTGACCAGTTACAGGATTAAGGGACCAACCAAACAGGATCCTCGCGCGACCCAAGGACCCTTGTATCCTGCCCTTGGATCCAGAGTGTGTCCCCAGGAACCCCATGTGTCTTATAGGACGACCCAAAGCCCCATGTGTCTTAAATGACATCTGAATCCTGCAGGGTGACCCCGAGAGGCTACCCAAGAACCCACGGCTCCTACAGGCTGACCCAGAGAGCCTAACCTAACCCATGACTCCTGCAGGCTGCCGACAAAACTCATCTGCAACAACTGCTCGTCGTCTCAAGTGTCTCTTGGCTGCATTATTGTAGACACATTGCCCAATTGTTCAGTCATTTGAATTATTGGGGAGGGGAGAGAAGCGCAAGAGGGGAGGGGAGAGTGTGGGGTGTGGAGGAGAGAGGGGAGGGGAGAGTGAGGAGTGTGGAGGAGAGAGGGGAGGGGATAGAGGTAAAGGCCGGCGGGGAGAGTGGTGCAAGAAGGTTGGGGGAGGGGTGGAAGAGTGGTGTAAGAGGGAAGGAATAGTAAGAGGAAAGGGGTGCTAAATGGAGGTGAGACGGGGTATAAGAGGGAGAGAAGGAGTAAAGGAAGAATTATTTTAGATAGAGAGGAGGAAGATGGAAGATGAGAGGTAAGAGGAAAGAGTGGTGCAATAGAAATGAAAGGAGAGAGAGAGAGAGAGAAGAAGAAAAGGGGTACAAGAGAGAGAGGGGAGTGGAGAGAGCTAAGAGAGAGAGAGAGAGCGCACGTGGGAGAGTGGAGGGAGGGCGCCAGGAGATGATTGTGTGATAAAGGACAATGGGCGTCTATCATGGGCGTGAGTGTGTGTGGTACAGCGGGACGCCCAACACCCACACAGCTCCCTAGGTTTGATTTGATGATTGGCCAAAAGGACCCCCAACTCTTATTAGGCCCCCAGTCCTACAAGGGTGTAATTAGGACATTCACTTCACAAATTTACCTTTAAATATGAACCTCAACTGGATGGGATAAAAAGTAACACCTTAACTCGCTAACTTAACCTCCTCAAAGGTTTGGGTATTTCAGTGAATTGTAAAATGTGAGAACTTATCGAAATGGTTCACAGAAATTACTTCACAAGGCTAAGTTCTCAGATATGTGTATGTTCGTTTTTCTCATTATCTCGCCAACTTAAGTTACAACACATTACTGGCGGTCATAAAAGTTGTCAAAGTTTAAGATCACAATTCTGGGAACACCGCAAGGAGGAGTTCAAAGACCCAACGTATTTTAATGGTTTGATCAGCGTCTTTTCATGTGACCACCAGCTATATATACAACCAGTTAATCCACACATAAGAGATAGAACACTCAGGTGACTCTTCATCTTGTCCAGAGGATAGGTACTGAACTCTTTATCATGTTATTTCGGGTGAGATCTTAAAGAGACAATAACCAGGATACAGAGACACTGTTAAGAAGATCCTGTTCAGTAGTACAGTTCCTCCTAGACTGTAAGAGGCGGGGTGATTGAGTACCTTGGTGTACTCAGATTAGAGAGAGAGAGAGAGAGAGAGAGAGATTCGGTATAATCGTTATACGAGTTCACATTGATTCAGTGAAAGTATATAAACAATATATAGAGTACATATCCATAAGCAATATATACCTAGATAGTGAAGGTGTATATCAAAACTAAAACAGTTTGTCGATTCAAGTCAGGATAGCCCAACAGAGCCATGCTTATTAGATTATTGAGAGGTTGGGTTGGGTTGGGTTGGGTTGGGTTGCACATCAGATAATCATAAGTAAGAAACGTTTAAGAAAGTTTAAGAAGCATTTGAGTGATGCCCAGCGGGACTTCTGAGTGTCCTACAACAACCAGAATCCTCAAGAAAGGTGAGTTGGTCATCACTAGTGTTACAGTAACCTAAGCTAACTTAGCCTAGCCTAACATAACCTAATATAATTTAATCTAACCTAACCTAACGTAACCCAACCAAACTTAACCAAACCTAATTTAACCCAACCTTACCAAACCCAACCTAACTTAACCTAATGTAACCTATCCCAACCTAAATTAACTTAAACTAACTTAAAACAACTTTACCCATACAAACCTAACCTAACCTAACGATTGGCATCAAAATATTCAGAAATAAAGACAAAATGTAAAAACACAACTCATTCAAAATCTTGTGTGAATAGCGAACATAACAAGATATGAATCACGGAAACGGCTACTGTACCCTCTAGCAAGCAAGACTTCCTGTAAATTCTCTGGGGTACTAATTTGTATTTTCTCATTTGCATACGCGTGACGCCATCCACAACGCCCATAGACACATATTAGCTGTGAGGCGGCGACACTTATTGCGCGTTATGTGGGGTCTGGGAGAGAGAGAGAATGATTCTACTTTCCCAACACTCACTATACTTTCATTATACTCTCCCTGTACTCTATTCACTTTCCTCGTACTCTACTTGTACTCTCCTCTGTACTAAACTCTTCCACTACTCTCCCTGTACTCTACGCTCCCTGTTCTCTCTCCCTGAGTCAGGTTAGTACACACTGTGGCCTACATTGCACCATTCTCCGTCAGTCTCCGCCACTTAACATTCTTACTCCCTCTCTGGCGTCTTCCTGGCGTTCACCCACTTGTCTTGTCTCTCAGCGCTAATCATCTCTCACCCTCTTGTCCCTTGTTCTCATACTCGCTCTCTTCTCTCTTCCTCTCTCTCTGCTCCTCCTCTCTCTTTTACCCTCTCTCTCACTTTCAGAACACACAGGTGACTCTTCATCCTGCCCAGAAGACAGGTACTGAACTGTCTTACTATATCGGGCGAGGCAAACCAAGATCTTTAATGCACAACACACAGGATACAGAGACAGTGTGAGGAAGATTATGATGAGTAATACAGTATCTTCCTAGAGGGGTTCTTAACCTGGGGTCCATGGACCCCCAAGGGGTCCATGGATGGGCTTCAGGGGGTCCGTGAAGGTCAGATAAAAATTTAACATTTATATTCACTATATTTTTATATTAAGTTCTATTTTTGTCAATATTTACCAGATGTTATATATGTATTTTTGGTTACTGAAGAAAACCAGTAAATCTGTAGGGTGGCATGGGATGCTGCTGTACAAGGTCAGGTAACATACAATCGTCATCGTCGTCAGGTTTTGACTTCTAGAATGTTTACTTTATTCATACTTTGTGTATGTCATACACTGTATGAGGCAATGAATTTTCAATAAAATAAAGTATATTCATTGCATGCAAAGTTGTGTTCATGTGCACTTTTCTAGGGAGGGGGTCCATAGCTCTCACTAGATTCTCAAAGGGGTCCGTGACTCAGAAAGGTTAAGAACCACTGTCCTAGACTATAGGTGATGGGGTGACCGAGTACAGTACCTCGTCTCTTGTCTTCCCCCCCCCCCCCCCCCTGTCTCTGAGGTTCTGCCGTTACCACAGTTTTAAGGGGTTGTTGAGGCAGTGTGTGGACCAGGGTTCGATACCAAGGAAGGGTTCAAATATTGGGCAAGTTTCTTTACGCCATTTGCCTTTGTCTATCCAACAGTATAATTGGTGACCTGGATGTTAATCAATTTGTAGATCGTGTTCCAGTGCTGTAAGCGAGTTGTCCGGTCTTCTCGGATTATTCGTTGCCACTGGGTCAGAAAACTTGTTGAAACAGGGTTTGGTTGTTGTGTTGGCGACAGCCTCTACACTTTAAGCAAATCATCGCCTAGGTGACCCTATGGGCGGGCCATCCTTGAACACTAGGGGCTTCCATTATTATATTATTTAGTGTGTGTGTGTGTGTGTGTGTGTGTGTGTGTGTGTGTGTGTGTGCATTAATCTTGTAAAGGCATTCAATCATCTAATTTAACTGATCTAACCAAACATAACCTTGTAGGGAATTATATCTGAATAACCTCTGACCTAATATGACCTTTCTAGGATGACCAAAACCTTAAAAACGTCATTTAAGTCACATTTTTATGGTGCTGATGTCACTCTTGAACGTAACACTGTGGCGTCACTCATACTATTAGAGGTGTCACTCATACTGTTAGAGGCGTCACTGATAATGTTAGAGGCGTCACTGATAATGTTAGAGGCGTCACTGATAAAATTAGAGGCGTCACTCAAAATGTTAGAGGCGTCACTCAAAATGTTAGAGGCATCACTCATACTGTTAGAGGCGTCACTCATACTGTTAGAGGCGTCACTCATACTGTTAGAGGCGTCACTCAAAATGTTAAGGGCGTCAATCAAAATGTTAGGGGCGTCACTCATACTGTTAGAGGCGTCACTCATACTGTTAGAGGCGTCACTCAAAATGTTAAGGGCGTCACTCTATTATCTTATCAGTTGTATAATATTGTTTACGTTTTTTGGGGGTTAGGTTAGGTTATCGTTGAGGTGGTTACTCATCAGGTGAAATAAGCTGGGTGTCCTATTTTCAGGTGATTCCTTCTCTTCTTAGCGATCAATAGTCTTATGGTTCTGAGACATTTTTTAACACAATCTCGGCCAACCAAAATGATCTAAAAATAAAGAACTCAGTAATGTGCGAGACGTGAACACAGGCTGGGATCAACAGTAACACATGATTTACTTTGACCTGGGTATCAGTTCAGCTGGTTGTCGGGTTAGCGGGTCATTCTAGTAACAATAAAGACAAGTGAAACCGAGGTGTTGGATGAGCAGTAAGTAAACTAACGCTGGAGATGTTTGTTATGAAGGGTGTACAGTAGGTGGTATCCTTGCCTCCCACTACTGTACAGTAACTCAGGTTCGATCTCTGAGTCGGATGTGAGAGGCATTTTACTCACTGTGACACTGTCGAACATGGCTTGTTTTCTCCAGGTACTACAATGTCCTACACTAATACTGGACCATGGGGATTGGTCTTCACTGGACCTGTATTGAGGCCAGCTGGTCATCGCTGATAGAGTTACCAGTGTTGATATATCAATCAACTTATGAACTAACCTCACCCAGGCCTGTTGAGGCTCACTGAGTCACAGCTCATCCGGGTGTGTTGTTACAGCTTGCGTGTGTGTGTGTTTCACCAAGACTACATGGTCTCCAATCTCGACACTTTGATGTTGGAAGAACTTGACTACATTTTTAGAGGATCTGAAGTTAGAACCGAAAAAAAATCACACTGCTCTTTTCATCATTGTTAATATAACCTGCACAGTCTATATATTTTTTTATGTCTGCTCTATTTATGTAGATTGTATACATGCACTATGTACACACAACCAATTTCAAGTTAAATCTCGGTTTTCCTGAATTTTCGACAAAGTCGAATTAGGTGAAATAAGCCCGGTCGAATAGTCAGGTGCAGAATTTACATAAAACACAAGAAACATAAGAATGAATGGAGGAAACTGCAGCGGGCCTATTGGCCCATACTGGACAGTCCCACTTACACCCAACCTATCGCTCATATATCCATCCAACCTATGTTTGAAGTTATCCATCGTATTCGAGTTAATGATGATGTTTGGTAACTTGTTCCACTCATCCACTACTCTATTTCCAAACCAATGTTTACCTATCTCGCGCCTAAATCGAAATGTGTCTAATTTAAAACCATTGTTACGAGTTCGCTCCTGGTTGGATAGTTTGAGTACCTTTGTTATATCACCTTTGTTTAGCCCTGCCTTCCATTAATAGACCTCGATCATATCGCCCCTCACTCTACGTCTCTCGAGGGAGTGCAGATTAAGATGCTTTAACCTGTCTCTGTACTCAAGGTTCCTAATGACCGGGATTAGTCTTGTCATTCTCCTCTGAATTCTTTCTTGGGATTCTATATCCATTCTGTAGTACGGTGACCAAAACTGAGCTACGTAATCCAAGTGAAGTCTCACAAGCGCAAGGCATAGTTTTAGGATGACCTTGCTAGTCTTGTAACTAACACTCCTTTGTATGAATCAACATTCCTTTGTATGAACCAAACACTCATTTGTGTGAACCTAACACCCCTTTATATGAATGTTCTTCGGAGTAAAAAAATGGTAACATTAGACCGGCATTACGCATCCATTACCCAGCTGAGTTACGTAACCCACTCCACCATGACGCCTTAAACACTTTCGAGTGGGAGGTGTCTTGGAGCCAGGGTAGCTGACAGGGAAGGAGTTGTGTCTCGCTGAGGAGTCGTCTTGTCTAACCACGAGATTGCAGAGCTGTACAGGCTGTGGTCTGAGTGGATAACAAGTCAGATGTGAGTCGACAAAGAGATGTCAAAGGGGACTATGGTGGAGCTTCGGAGGCGGGGAAGGAGACAACTGATAACATTAACGGGAACTTATACCAAAATCTGGTGAAGTCCCCGCGAGTTACCTAACTTACCCGTGGTTGTGTCCATTGTTACACATACCCAGGCATTATTTCACTAACTTAAATGAGTCTTTGTCACCCTCTTCTGAATGTGGTGAAGAAATGGATTACCTGAAGATTAGATTCCCCAGCTTCACCAAAAGATTAAACTCCCTACCGTTACTTGGTGGGGTTAGGTTTGGTTAGGTAACGTTAAATTATGCAATGTTATGTTAGGTTAGCGTTAGTGTGTTTAGTCATGAGGTGAACTGAGCCGGGGGGGGGGGGGGAGGTAATCTTCAGGTGATCCGAATTTTTTATGCGGGTCACTGAAGCGATGACGAACAAGTAGGGGTGAAGAAAGACGTCATTTATATAGACTAATGAGGCACTTTTAGCAGCACCCTCATGTGTCTGTGATTGTGATGGTGTGTAACATGACAAGAAGGAGGGGGAGAAGGGGGGGGAGGGGGGAGAAGAAGGGGAGAGAGGTGGAAAAGGAGGTGGAGGAGGAGCGTTAGGAGGGATGGGGAGAGGGTAAGGGATGAGTAGGAGGCGGGGGTCTTCACTAGGGCACACAAGGATGGGGTCTTCACTAGGGCACACAAGGAGGGGGTCTTCACTAGGGCACACAAGGAGGAGGTCCTCACTAGGGCACACAAGGAGGAGGTCCTCACTAGGGCACACAAGGAGGAGGTCTTCACTAGGGCACACAAGGAGGTGGTCTTCACTAGGGCACACAAGGAGGTGGTCTTCACTAGGGCACACAAGGATGGGGTCTTCACTAGGGCACACAAGGAGGGGGTCTTCACTAGGGCACACAAGGAGGGGGTCTTCACTAGGGCACACAAGGAGGGGATCTTCACTAGGGCACACAAGGAGGAGGTCTTCACTAGGGCACACAAGGATGGGGTCTTCACTAGGGCACACAAGGAGGGGGTCTTCACTAGGGCACACAAGGAGGTGGTCTTCACTAGGGCACACAAGGAGGGGGTCTTCACTAGGGCACACAAGGAGGGGGTCTTCACTAGGGCACACAAGGATGGGGTCTTCACTAGGGCACACAAGGAGGAGGTCTTCACTAGGGCACACAAGGAGGGGGTCTTCACTAGGGCACACAAAGAGGTCTTCACTAGGGCACACAAGGAGGAGGTCTTCACTAGGGCACACAAGGAGGGGGTCTTCACTAGGGCACACAAGGAGGTCTTCACTAGGGCACACAAGGAGGAGGTCTTCACTTGGGCACACAAGGAGGGGGTCTTCACTTGGGCACACAAGGTTGGGGTCTTCACAGCCACCAGGAAAGTCGACGCCTGTGTTTGTTTGTAATTAGTCTCGGGTGAAAAGGTCAAGAGACGCCCTACACCCTCACCCTAGAGCGGCATTACCCTATCTACACTCTGTCCCTTACCCTAGGTGATTCTCCTCTCTTCCTTACTTCCTTACCCTAGCCAATTTTCCTCCGTTCCTCACCCTAACCAATTCTCCTCCCTCCCTCACCCTAACTACATCTTCACCCTGGCCCCCCCACTCAGTACAATCTCACCCTAGACCTTCCCCCGTTACAGTAATTGACTGATTGAGTGAGTGAGTCAGAGTAATTGAGAGAGAGAGAGAGAGAGGTGTCACATTCATGTTCTCTCTCACAACACGTGTACACCGACCCCTTTCACTGCTGCTCTCAGTGGTGTGTGTGAAGGCAAGTATGAACTCAGCGTGATTCCCTGTTGGACGCTGTAAACACGTTTGCGCTTCGCCTTGCACAGTATGCTAGGGTGTGCCCAATAAACTAGCCCCCTTGTATATTGTAAATTGGTGTGTGTGTGTGTGTGTGTGAAGTTACACGGGTGGGTGAGGACGCACCACCTGTGAGGGATGAATGCCACCTGTGAGAGAAGTGACCACCTGTGAACCTGTTAGGAAGGAGGAACCACCTGCAGAGAGGAGTGACCACCTGTGAAGGAGTACCACCCGACCTGTGAGCGAGAAGGGACCACCTGTGACTGTTAGGAAGGAGGAACCACCTGCAAGGGAGTACCACCACCTGCACCTCATAAGAAGAACGCGGGTAGTGAGGCAGCCGACACAAGTGTCTTACTCTTGACCCTTCAACTCCTCCAACCATGTGCACGTGTGGATGTAGGGATGCAGATGTGGACGCAGGTGCGGGGATGCTGGCATGGAGATTTCAGGTGTAGGGGCGCAAGTGTAGGGAAGTATATGTTGACGCAGGTGTGAAGACGCAGGTTTGTTGTAGGTTCAGGTGTAAAGGAGGTTTTATGGAGGAGCAGATGTGCCTACAGGTGTAAGACGACGTATATGCAGACAGGTGTGAAGGAAACAGAATGTAAAGCTTCTCTTCATCACAATTAAGTATAAAATAACATTAAATTAATCACCCACGACGACATATTAAGAAAACGAAAATAAATAACAAACTAAGAGAAAACGCAAAACAAGTGGGAAGATCCAAGTTCACTCGTTTTCTAATACCGAGGGCGACTGTGATAAGGGACGAGGTGGTGTATGTGGACAGCTGCTGAGGTCCAAGAGATGGGTATACCAGTGCACTAGTCGCTTCCCAACAGCTATGTGTCTGGCGCTGCTGTGTCACTGTAAGCAATAACGCGGGTTTGAGTCTCAGTTCACACATATGAGAAGACATGAGTAAACAACCTTCTAGCAGTAGATGTGTCAAGTACAGTATGTGGTAGAGACAGGCAACAGACGTGTACTGTACTTGTATCTCAATGCGTTACTTACCGGCTTTAGTTAGTTAGTTAGTTACCATTTAAATTACGTTGTTCTCGTTCACATTAATTGATTTTAGAGTTAAATATTTCTTTACGGCTCGAGATACAAGGGTGTTTAATCATCAGTTGAAATAACCTGGGGTGGCTGATCTTAAGGTGATCCGATACATATACCTGTATACATAAACCTCCCCAACCCAGGTCAATGTTTCTTACAGTACCACATCTGAGCTCTTTGATATTGTACAGTACAGTACTGACCTTTACACTCGGTCGGGTCTGTATGTCACGTCTAGGTACTGTGGCCGCGCGACTCCTATCAATGTCCGGATTAGCGCCAAGTACTCGGATAAACACACCAGATATCGTGAAACTCGAAACTAATAATTGCTTCACCTATAAAACACGTTACTAACAACACTGTCCATAAAGTAAGGTGTCATAAAACCTCACCTGATGACTAATCACCCCAGGGCTAACCTAACTTATACCCTCATCTACGCTACCCTAACCTAACTATCCAACCTTACCCTAACACAACCTAACACAACCTTATTTAACCTAACTGAACCTGTCCTACCCTACACTAACCTAATCTAATTTACCCTAACCCCTCAGGTCGCGTTACGGTGGTTCCTCATCAGGTAAAATAAACCAAAGAATGTAATCTCCAGGTGATCCGTAATCATTAATAAGGATACAACAGACGCGTATCAAACAGTCATACTCAGCCAAGTGGCAGCATCAGGCCAGGATGTGCTGAGTGTGAGTTAAGTGGATGTAACACATCAGCTTCTGAGACCAAGGATGGATGGATGTGTGTGTGTGTACTACACAAGGAGACATTGTGGACGGTAGAGCACTCTACCACCTTCACTTCCACAACTGTTAAGTAAGGTACCCACCCATTCACAGATGGATGAATTAAGGGCGTCTGAGATGAAATCAGAAATCCTTAAGGTAGGTGGCGAGCACTGTTTCTGCTCGGCCACCGTACACCTAACAGACACTTGATCAATGCCGCGTTAGATTACAAATAAGGTTGACAGATGGCCAGGCCGGGCATTGTACCGGATAGCTAAAGATCGATTGGATACTGCACTCATACACTGTCCCAGGGATCGCTTGTTCGATCCCGGGCACCCTCAGTCCTTCTAGCAGTTAATGGATACCAAACCTTACAAGTTGATTAAGTGAGGCCGGTCGAGTAGTGTTGACCACGTTGCCTCCTTGTGTATTGAAAACTTATTATAATCTGTGCTGTATCCATATTGTCCCTAATGGGCCGCCATGCCTAAGGGCCCCACTCTCATAACTGAAGAGTATCTTACGAAATATGGAAAAATAATAAGCAGTCAATGGACCACCTAAGATTAGCCGGCCCCCCCCCCCCCCCTGTATACAGTATTTCCACTGACTAAAAATCCCGATGCTACCTGGAGTTAGGTTTGGTTAAGTTAGATTAAGCTAGGTTAGATTTTATTAGGATAAGTTAGATTAACAAGAAAAAGTTAGGTTAGGTTTGGGTGTTTAATTATCGGGTGAAAAAAGCTGGGGGTGTCTTATCTTCAGGTGACCCCAGTCAGTTAAGTCAGAGTAACAACTGGATATAAAACGGGGGAGGACAGCCCACGAGGGCAATCAGCGCCAAGACAGCTTTATGACGAGGCCGAGTGGAAAATGTAAATACAATCACAGTAATGCCTTTAGTGTACCATTACTACCCACTTGGCACCACCGCAGAGTAAACAAACACGGGATGCCACGTGAAGTGATGGGGAGGAGGCACTGAAGAGACCCTCCCTCCCCTCCCTCCACCCCTTCCCTCACCTACCCCTTACCACATTTACTTCCCTCCTCAACCCTTCTCCCCTCATCACATCTCCCCCCCCCCCCGCCAGTCCCCTCCCTCCCCTCTCACCACAGGGGCCTCAACTTTACTTAAAAAATAATTATTTAATTGATTTGTTTTAAAATTATGCCGCAGACAGCAGCTAGTTTATTGTGCACCTCACTCATCCTGTGAGCGAAAACGCAAGAAGGATTCCAGAGTAGAGGCCACAAAGGGTGTTCATCAGATTTCAGTAGTCAGAATATTGTTTGTTTACCTCGGTACATAGAATTTTGCTTAGCTACCATAGATGCAAAATGTGGATACAGTTTTAGTATATCGGCTATCATGTCATCAGAGATAAAGTGCTGTACCATTGTATACACAGTGTGCTTGGACCTGTTCCTAAAAGGTTCTACTTTGTCACAGTGTTGGAGTGAGTGTGTGGCCAGATGTCTAGCCGAACAATTCATATTTAGTTTTGTTCACATCTTGTAATCTAGTGATCTTGTTACTTGCACCAGATACATTATAAACACTGGATTGACTAGTGTCTGTCTGCACTTGTCTACGTACTTCAGATTCACCTTAGTGTATTCCAGTCTATGAAATGATAAAAAAAACACGTAAATTCATGTGTGTTATCTAGTGTCTGTCTACCTGTGGTCTGTATCTGTCTGTTTGCCTGTCTGCCTTCCCGTTAGTCTGCTCTGCCTCAGTGTTTCTGTCACTGCCTGTCTCTGTCTCTCTTACACACGCACACACACACGCTGGTCATTGACGTCATCACATCTGTTAAAACAATGTCGGTGGCGTCATGAAGATTATGATCACGTGTAGTGTCCGTATGTGTGTATGTCCGTATGTCTGTACGTGTGCATGTTCGTACGTGTATGTCAGTATAATTATGTCTGATATTCTGCATGTCCGTATGTCTGTCTGCCTGTTATTATGTGTTATAATAATAATAATAATAATAATAATAATAATAATAATAATAATAATAATAAATGGTTTATTGAAAAAACACGGCAGCCAAAAGGGTGAAAACAGTCAACAGAGATGATGAAAGTTACATAGTTGAGGAAAGAATCACTTGATTGGCAAATAATATACTATTGACATAAGTGACACAAATAATAATATACTGTATAATGGCATGAGGGGGGGGGGGGGTCATTTAACAAGGAATATCAGCAGAGTAACAACACAGGAGTAACTCTGGCAGAGATACACACTGGTTAACTACGAGTTGTTGATAATTCTTACATTGGTTGGGATTGGACTGTTCTTACTGCGGATCAGTACATGGTCGTATGGACACACAATGACACGTTACAAAGGGCACCAGTACACAAGCAGGGACAGTATATTAACGTCTCTTACGCACACAAACACACTAATAACGTCTCCTGTATACAGACACAATATCAACTTATGGAATAGGCCCGCTGCAGTTTCCTCCATTATGATGTTCTAATGTCGACGCCCCATTAACGTATTGGGCTGGATACGGTTGTAGTCATGATTATATTCTGCTAAGATGACGCAAGTAGCGCATGTAATTAATCAGAAATAATTATCATTCCAAAACATATATTTTTTTTACTCGTTAATTTACAAAGTAAATTAGCGGCAGTGTGCAGGCAGTCGTCAAAACTCTTGGGATGCAAGTGGTGTCTGGCAACAATCATGAACAATTATGCCATTTGTCGCAATTAAACTAATCGTATCATAATAAAATACTATTTAAGACTTTAGATCATTTAAAGGAAATCAATGGTTATATTCCAAGCATTTAACAGAGAAGGAATCGAAGATACCTAGAGACAGAAAAAAATAAAAATAAAAATTATCCGCAGGCGATAATATAAAGAACAAATTACAACATTAAGGGAAGTGTGGACAGCAGCATTATACCCAACCATGCAGTAAATGTTCCTCTTTCGCCCCAAATACCCTTTTTATTCTCTAAAAATTTTGTACAGTGAATACAGTGTGTTATGTCTTCCATGACCATCGTCCATTTGCATTCACATACTGATTAGACCACCAGATCACACTGACATATAACGAGTCCTAATTATTTAGTCCTGTCTCGTGAAACAAAGAGACTCAGATATTTTAATTCACGTCAGGGGAGAAATTATATTATTCAGATGTAGAGAATGAGAGATTATTCCCAGCTGGAAGACGTAGAGAGCAAGTGCCATCACAACTCTGTCTTGTGTTTTAATAGATTCCACGTGTGTGTGTGTGTGTGTGCGTGCGTGTAAAGGAGTCTCGTATAGTGTGTCTATGGATCCCCAAATCAACATCATGCACCTCAGAACCACTAAAATGAACCTTTATAAATCTTGACCACATGATCTTTATGAACATTAGGTTAGGTTAGGTTATGGCCCAGTAAACCTCTGAACTAATAGGAGAATTGACTATTTATTTGACAGACGATAAACTCTTAATTATAATAGTAATAGCCATTTAAATACAATTGACTACTTATTCAATTTATCTTTACTACGAAACAAAAAATAAATAAATTATGCAACAAAACATTAAAAAAAAATATAAAGGAAATTTCATAGTAAAGCAATTTTATCCTTTTCTAAACGTCTTTATTCTGTCTGTCTGTCTTTCTATTTCCTTCCTATTCTCGCTTCTTCCTCCTCCTTTAATCAACACCCCCCCCCTCCCAAGATGTCACCAAGACTGTCAGGAGTGTCAATCTTCGCCATGACTGTCAGGGGTGTCAGCTCTCACCATGACTGTCACAACACCACCAGGACCGCCGCCACAACACTGTCTCACACCTGACACATTGAGGTGGAAGGCCAGACTTTTCATGTAAATATTGGTTAGCAGACAGACAGACAGACACAGACAGACAGACAGACAGATGGAGATTCAGTAAAATGGTAAAATAAGTTCACACTGATTCAACATATATATTAACATTGCCAGTATACAAGGAAAGTATATAGACTGTACAGGTAAACCCACACTGTACATACACACTGCAGGTACAAAATCCGACGAGTACAAGGAAAGCTTTGGTCGTCGATGCAGGCTACCCCCCTACCGGATGTGTTGTGTTGTGTTTGATATGTTGTGTTTTACGTGGGTTTGTTATGTTATGTTTTCTAGAGACTAATTAAACCAAGTCAACCCACGTGCAGGGGGTCGGAGCTAATTATGTGACGTCATAAGGTCATTGTATTATATAATTATAAGATATTCCTGCCATATTTCCTGATTTCCTCATCCCCTAGCACACCATCATTTAGTTTGCCACGTGAACAACTCATGTAATCTTTATTTGTATGAAATTCCTATTCTTAATATTATAAATGTATTATATATAATTCATAACCTCCTTCTTCCTCTTGTTGCACTCTATATATATTTGCTACATGCACAATAAAATCCATTTTTTCTATGTTCATCCACTGGAAATCGATGAAATATTAAAACATTTTTACCATGTAGTCTGTAAGTTGATATACATCCAGATACAGAGCATTTGCCAGGCATTGTCACAGACCTTCACACCATGACGGCCAGCTACTGAGGTCCCACCCTGGGCCGCCGACCTTACGAAAAAATTCGCGATGAAGGACGAATTTTCGACTCGAAGTGGGTTGAGAAGGTTTAATTAGACTTTAATGCTTCCTTTGTGTTGTGTTTGGTACGTGTGAGTGTGTATGTGTTAAGGTAAATCAGCATATAAACGTCTGCCATACAATAAATCTAAATAGGTTAAATTAATATAGCTGTACCTATAAAATATTTAGAAATAAAAATAAACAAATGAAAAATATATAAAAGAACAAGTTTAAGAAGCTGTTCAGTAATTGACAAATAGTATTAAGTCGTTACTGTTTTTGAAATGATGGATACAATTTTGTGTTACCGTATTTTTTATATTATTCTGCATTGCATTACTAGATATAGTTGTATTTATAATGTAAAGTCATCCTCAACATTATTAGGTGCAGTAACTTCTAGTAATAATTAAATAATCATAAAAAACAGGATAAACAATAAACACACAACTCGTCCAGGTGTAAACTGTACTAGAAACACTCCAGATGTTTACTATGGCAGGTATTAATTTGGGTCTCTCTCTCTCCAAAATACTGTTGTGAAAAAGTAGATAAGACAGACAGACAGACAGACAGACAGGCAGGCAGACAGACAGTAACTCTCTCCCTGAAGCATCACAGTTGAGGAGCTTTAACTTAATAAACCTTATCAGATGTGCCTACCCACCCTACCCGCCAGACACTCCCTGACACCCACCCTACCCGCCAGACACTCCCTGACACCCACCCTACCCGCCAGACACTCCCTGACACCCACCCTACCCGCCAGACACTCCCTGACACCCACCCTACCCGCCAGACACTCCCTGACACCCACCCTACCCGCCAGACACTCCCTGACACCCACCCTACCCGCCAGACACTCCCTGACACCCACCCTACCCGCCAGACACTCCCTGACACCCACCCTACCCGCCAGACACTCCCTGACACCCACCCTACCCGCCAGACACTCCCTGACACCCACCCTACCCGCCAGACACTCCCTGACACCCACCCTACCCGCCAGACACTCCCTGACACCCACCCTACCCGCCAGACACTCCCTGACACCCACCCTACCCGCCAGACACTCCCTGACACCCACCCTACCCGCCAGACACTCCCTGACACCCCCCTACCCGCCAGACACTCCCTGACACCCACCCTACCCGCCAGACACTCCCCGACACCCACCCTACCCGCCAGACACTCCCTGACACCCCCCTACCCGCCAGACACTCCCTGACACCCACCCTACTCACCAGACACTCCCTGACACCCCCCCTACCACCACTACCACCCCTGACACCCTGATATCACCCTTAACCTGTATAAACATAGGGGAGAGATAGACGCTACTGGGGAAAGGGGGGAAGAAAGAGGGAAGGAAAGGGGAGGAGGGAGATGCTGTTGAGAGGAATAGGGGCACGAAGAGACCAGAAGAAAGAAAGAAAGAAAGAAATTAAAAGTTAAGTTAGGTTGGGGTAAATTAGGTCAGGTCAGGTTAGGTTAGATTAGGCTGGGTTAGGTTAGGTTAAATAAAATTAGATTAAGTTAGATTAGGTTAAGTTGGTTAGATTAAAATATTTTAGATTAAGTTAGATTAGATCAGGGTACACCAAGTTAGGTTAGGATAAGTTAGGTTAAATTAGATTAAGTTAGATTAGATCAGGGTACACCAAGTTAGGTTAGATTTTGTTAGTTTAGGTCAGCGTAGAATAGGTTAGGTTAGGTTAGGTTAGGTTCCTAGAACTTAGTTACTTTACAAAACCCCAAATAAAATTCACTTATTATTGAGATATAAACACATTCAGATAAATAAACAATAAAAAAAATACATAATAAAAACAAATAATATAAAATAATTATTTTAACTTCGGATAAAAGTAAAAACAAAACAAAAACATAATTGGCAACTCGTTAAGAGGATGACCACAAAAATGAATTGAGAGAAGCCTTTGTGGGTACACCAAAAAATAGGTATAGGCCTATTATTATTTTTTTACAACACTGTAGGGGGCGAAGAAAGTGTGGGGAGGGGGGGGGGAGGGGTGGTGGTTGAGGGGAGGGTGGATGAACCTCCGTCCTGCGTGGCAGAGAAGTGTCAGGTCCTACTGACTGAATTACTCTGAATAGGCAAACTGTACTTCAGGGAGAGGTTATGGGGTGGGAGAGGTTATGGGGTGGGAGAGGTTATGGAGTGGGAGAGGATATGGGGTGGGAGAGGATATGGGGTGGGGGAGGTTATGGAGTGGGAGAGGTTATGGAGTGGGAGAGGTTATGGGGTGGGAGAAGGGTAGTTTTAATTGGCTAACAGACAACTGGGTGTTAGGATGGTGCGGGCGGATGGGTGTTAAGGGGAGGGGAGCGGGGATAGGGGAAGGAGCTGAGGGGGGGTAAGAGGGGACAGAGGGTAGGGTTGTTAGGGTTAGTGCCATGTGGTAGCCAAAAGGTCTCATCCCCACTCCCTCACTCCCCACTCACACTCATCTCCCTACTACTGTGTTGCCTTACCCCTACTATCCTGGCATCAGTAAGTTGATTCCCACAAGATTTATAATTAAAAAGATGGATATCCATTCAGAACGTCATAAAATTTCACGTTGGTTTAGTATGTATACGTAAAAAATACATATATAAATGAATAATGTACATAGGCAGTGCAGATATACAATGTAAATGAACAGTGCAAGTACACAAACAATGATAAACAGATAAAATAAAATAAAAATGTAACTTGTCTCAGCCAAGGACGTTGTACAAGCAGTAATAGATTATTCTGCACCTTTACGGGGGTTATATACTATATGACACATTGGACAAAGAAATCTTTTAACACGCATAACGGCTTCTGTCCCGGTGATCGTTGCGGATGGTTTCAGAGCCAAGGGTGCTGAATATTTTTTTTTTTTAGTGAGTGTACATTAAATAACCTGCTTTGAGATGGTACTCCTCCCTTGTTACCTTGATACCTGGTCCTTAATTATGAACATTGCTGTCTATTTTTATTCTTATTGTAAGGTTAGTGTCTTGAAT
This sequence comes from Homarus gammarus, assembly GCA_958450375.1. NCBI lineage: Eukaryota > Metazoa > Arthropoda > Malacostraca > Decapoda > Nephropidae > Homarus > Homarus gammarus. Next base: position 2,837,005 of record CAUDMG010004058.1, on the reverse strand, counting down.
CTTTCTTCCACATAATTATTAGTCTTATGCGTTTTTCTCTTGCTATTTCTACCTCTCACTTCCTTCTCAATCATGTCTTTCCATGTGTACTATTCCAGATGATACTAAATGTTACATAATACTTCCCCGAAATAAATGTACAGTATATATATTAAATGCCTTCCATATAGCTCAGGTCCTCAACTGGCTCAGCCATGTTAATATTATGAATTTTATCAACTCTGTATGTGTGTTTTTCTGGCTAAATAAACTGTTTCAATATCAATATCTCCACAGTTATTCGTAGTGTATTATCTATCTAGTTATCTCAATCACTCTCACTGTGTTTTCTTTTCTTCATCTTTTACTTATACCTTTCGTCCATTGTTCTCCTCTCTCCAAGTTATTCTATTGCTGTATTGTGTCAGGTGTAGATGACACAGTCCAAATAGGCCCCTGTCCCAGTATAACCAAGTCCAAATAGGCCCCTGTCCCAGTATGACCAAATCCAAATAGGCCCCCAGTCCCAGTATAACCAAGTCCAAATAGGCCCCTGTCCCAGTATAACCAAGTCCAAATAGGCCCCTGTCCCAGTATAACCAAGTTCAAATAGGGCCCTGTCCCAGTATAACCAAGTCCAAATAGGGCCCTGTCCCAGTATAACCAAGTCCAAATAGGCCCCAGTCCCAATAGAGCCCAGGCCCAGTAGGCCCTAGTTTTAAGAGACCCTAATCAAAGACGTAGTCGAGACCACAACTCCCCTGCACAAGATAGCGTCAGGGATCTTAAACTATTAGTGGGTTGAGTTGGGGTAACGAACCTTCAAGTAAGCATTTTCGGGAGGGATGGGGGATATGGGGTGTATTCTTCAGGTGATCCGCATTTATGAGTGTCTGAACTCCCTGAATTATGGATGGTCCGGTGTTATTTTGACAGTGAAATATTTACCTACTATAAAAGATTATTCTTTGTTTCCAAGTTCTTGATGCACACAATTTGCTTGAGGTCGACCATATTCAGGCGCTTTATTTTTCTATATATCTAAAACAAAAGAATTGCTCATTACTATTAAGAATCATCGACATATTTAGTAGAATAGGTGATGTTTGGCATCTATGGGGACTCATCATTATCCCCATGACTAAATAAGCGCTCAAGCAGGCACGATCAGAAAGGTCAGTGCCAGATTGCTCAGTGAAGGAAACTTTCCTGGTTCCGCTGCCAGAACCAAGTTAAGAGCCGTATCTGTTACATGGGTCATCTTGCCTTAGAAAATTGACCGCAACCCAGGAAATCCCCACTTAAGGCGGATTAGTGGTTGACCAATCCCTCCCAACTCATTTAAAAATTAAAAAAAAATAATAATAATAATCTGAGGCCTCGAAAGGTCTTTGGGAAAAAAAAACCGAGACCACAGACGTCCAAGACTGAAACCGAGACCAAAACACACGAGACGGGGACAGAGACCAAGACCTGGAAAACTGGTCACGAGAACTACTGTACATCACTGGCCTTAATCTAGTCTAACTAAACCTGATATTTGGAGGAGGGGAAGGGGAAGAGGAGGGGAAAGAGAAGAGGGATAGGGAAGGGGGAGGGGGGCATCATTACCCTCACCAGGACAAACATAAACAAACCAAACTGGCTGTCCAAACATTCTTCCCCTCGTCTGCTACCGGAAACAGTGAGGGGAGAGTGACCTGGGTGTCCCACATACTGACCCCCCCCTCAGTCCTTGTTTGCCTCCTCTCTCTACTTCACTGACCCCTCACTCACCCACTTCCTCACTGACTCCTTGGTCTCCCTCCTCCTACCATTGTTTGTACAGTTATCTGGACAAAAATATAAACTTGCTCAGCCACAAATCCAAATCTCTCTCTCTCTCTCTCTCTCTCTCTCTCTCTCTCTCTCTCTCTCTCTCTCTCTCTCTCTAAACAATTTATACACTAAGAGGACAGAAAGTATTAACAGATTAAGACCTTTTGGATAGAGAAACCTTTTAATATTATTAGATTAATAACGAAACCTATTATGACTGAAACCTGTTAGGAAGGATGACAAATAATTACTGAGAGAGAGAGAGAGTGAGAGAGAGAGAGAGAGAGAGAGAGAGAGAGAGAGAGAGAGAGAGAGAGAGAGAGAGAGAGAGATCTACAGTATAATTATAAAACACTCAACACAATTTTTTTTCAGCTGCCTTAAGGGTTGAGTTAGAGGAGGGGTGAGGGAGGGGGTATAGGGGAGGGGGAAGGGGGTATGGGGGAGGGGGTATGGGGGAAAGGAGAAAGGAAACGGAGAGGACCTCTTATGATTTTATTGGGGGGTGTTAGCGACCTCAGGCCCTGTTCACCCCCCTGAAGTCTCCCTTTACGCAACTAGTACCCGAGGCGTGCTGGTAGGCTGGTGGGTGTGTAGTGGTAGGCTGGTGGGTGGGTGCTGGTAGGCTGGTGAGGGTGTGGTGGTAGGCTGGTGAGGGTGGAGGTCCGGACCCCTACCTTCCCCCCCCCCCCCCGGCCCATACAGAAGACAACATATCATGTGATCGATAGTGACTTCCGCCCACCTGCAGGACCAAGTGTGTGTGTGTGTGTGTGTAGAGGTTTGGGTGTGTGTGTAGAGGTGTGTGTGTGTGTAGAGGTTTGGGTGTGTGTGTGTGTGTGTGTGTAGAGGTAGGTGTGTGTGTGTGTGTGTGTGTATGTTGAGGTTTGGGTGTGTGTGTGTGTGTAGGTGCGTGTGTGTGTGTGTGTGTAGAGGTTTGTGTGTGTGTGTGTGTGTGTGTGTGTATAGAGGTGTGTGTGTGTGTGTGTGTGTGTGTAGAGGTGTGTGTGTGTGTGTGTAGAGGTTTGTGTGTGTGTGTGTGTGTGTGTAGAGGTGTGTGTGTGTGTGTGTGTGTAGAGGTGTGTGTGTGTGTGTGTGTGTGTGTGTGTAGAGGTGTGTGTGTGTGTGTGTGTGTGTAGAGGTGTGTGTGTGTGTAGAGGTGTGTGTGTGTGTGTGTAGAGGTGTGTGTGTGTGTGTGTGTAGAGGTGTGTGTGTGTGTGTAGAGGTGTGTGTGTGTGTGTGTAGAGGTTTGTTTGTGTGTGTGTGTGTGTAGAGGTTTGTTTGTGTGTGTGTGTAGAGGTTTGTGTGTGTGTGTGTGTGTGTGTAGAGGTTTGTGTGTGTGTGTGTGTGTAGAGGTTTGTGTGTGTGTGTGTGTGTAGAGGTTTGTGTGTGTGTGTGTGTGTGTAGAGGTTTGTGTGTGTGTGTGTGTGTGTAGAGGTTTGTGTGTGTGTGTGTGTGTGTATGTATGTGTGTGTGTGTGTAGAGGTTTGTTTGTGTGTGTGTGTAGAGGTGTGTGTGTGTGTGTGTGTGTGTGTGTAGAGGTGTGTGTGTGTGTAGAGGTTTGTGTGTGTGTGTGTGTAGAGGTTTGTGTGTGTGTAGAGGTTTGTGTGTGTGTGTGTGTGTATGTATGTGTGTGTGTGTGTGTGTGTAGAGGTGTGTGTGTAGAGGTGTGTGTGTGTGTGTATAGAGGTGTGTGTAGAGGTGTGTGTGTGTGTGTGTGTGTGTGTGTGTGTGTGTGTGTAGAGGTGTGTGTGTGTGTGTGTAGAGGTGTGTGTGTGTGTGTGTGTAGAGGTGTGTGTGTGTGTGTGTGTAGAGGTGTGTGTGTGTGTGTGTGTAGAGGTGTGTGTGTGTGTGTGTGTAGAGGTGTGTGTGTGTGTGTGTATATATAAGGGTCTGTGTGTGTAGAGGTGTGTGTGTGTGTAGAGGTGTGTGTGTGTGTTCGAGAGAGAGCAAGCAGCAGATGGCACACTGTATACCTGTTCCATCCATACACAAGCTGAATTAAAGTGAACTTATGAAAATTTTCGTATAGAAACATGTATCAAATTATTAGTTTTAATTATAAAACAAACATAGATACATATCATACACTGCTTTCAACTGCCATACAGCTGCGGTGTCCGAGTGGTTAAGGAGATGGACTTGAAATCCATTGGGCTCTGCCCGCACAGGTTCGAATCCTGTCCGCAGCGTAGTGTTTTGAGAGTGATTTCCTTAAATCAGGATTCGAATCCCAGAAGTGTACAGTGAAGTAAAATACGGTAGTAAGATAGATTATATTTTTAGTATTGAACTGTAGTCAAGTTTGGCGGAAGTCCAATATAGCTGCGCCGAGCTGCGCGTGGTGGTGAGGGTGGCGGGTCTTCTCTCTTCCCGCCGCCTCACTATCACCTGCTGATAACACTGAGTTATTAGGTTTATTAAACACTTCACTGTGATACGGTGACTGGTGGTGACGTCATACCTTGGTGCCAACGACCGATCACATGAATATTGTTAACTGCTTAATGTAATAATAATAATAATAATAATAATAATAATAACTATCAAGATAAGAACCAAGTTAAGGGGGATGACAATACGATACAGGAACATAACCACTCTTATTGTACATAAACAGTATATCTTTATAGAAGTACAATGCTTCATTGTAACTGACCAATCGGGAATTCAAACGAGCTGGATATTAATTTCATCAATTTCCAACAATTGACAACAAAATGTAAGTGACGAGTTAATACACCTGTCCCAATTAACCTAACCTAAACATAGTATCCCTAACTTAACCAAAACCTAATTTACCCTTCCCCTCGCCTCACCTAACCTAACCTGGATAAACTTAGTACAGTATTTGGACATGACCCATTCCTCTTGGGGCCCCATAAAATACCATCTATTTGGGCTAGGGACTGATCATAAGAGTTAATTAGGGTAGGTTAGATTTGGTTGGGGCCTCTTGGGACTGAAGCCTCTAAGAACTGGGGCCTCTTGGGACTGAAGCCTCTAAGAACTGAAGCCTCTAAGAACTGGGGCCTCTTAGCACTGAGGCCTCCTAGCACTGGGGCCTCCTAGCACTGGGGCCTCTTAGCACTGGGGCCTCTTAGCATTGGGGCCTCTTAGCACTGGGGCCTCTTAGCACTGGGGCCTCTTAGCATTAGGGCCTCTTAGCACTGGGGCCTCTTAGCACTGGGGCCTCTTAGCACTGGGGCCTAATTGATCAGCCATGCGGGTGATCTCCTTTCACGTAAGTTCTCTCCTCCTCTTCCCACAAATACCGTTTATTATTCTCTCTCTCCATCCTCCCACTTCCTCTTTCCCTACTCTGCTTCTTCCTCTTCATCATCCCATACCTTGTTATTCCACTTTCTCCTTTCGTCCAGCAGCCTTCACCTGTTCCGTCCTCCCCCCCCCCCCCTTCCATCTCTTCCCCTTTCCTTCTTCAACTTTCTTCTCTCCTGTGTTTATTTCTATTATTCTGTTATATAATTCTCTCTCTCTCTCTCTCTCTCTCTCTCTCTCTCTCTCTCTCTCCCTCCCCCCACTCTTTCCTCTTCTCTCACACCCTCCCTTCTCCTCTCCCTCTCCCCTCTCTTTTCCCACTTCACCCTCTCACTTGACTCCTTTCTCACAACTTTCTACTCGTTTCCACTTTCTATACCTGTTCTTACTCTTTGGTTTTCTCCTCCAACACCTCCTCCTTACTCTTGCTCCTCCTCCTCCATTTACTTCCTTTCCTCTTCCTTCCAATGTTCTATTTCTTCTTTACTTCCTCATCCCACTCTTCTTCCTCTTATTCTTCCTTCCTCCTTACACCTCCCTATTTCACCTCCTCTTCTTACTCTCTTCCTCTTCTCAACCTTCCTTATTTCTTCCTTATTTGTTCTTAGTGATAGCTAGTCTGCTACCCTCCCTGCCTGTCATTCACCCTGCCTGCCATCCACAGTCACCCTACAACACCCTCCCTTACACACCTGCTGTATATTACTTGCCACCCACCCTGCCACCCCATCCCTGCCGTTCTGCCACCCCTTTCCTGTCATCCTGCCACCCATTCTACCAACCCCTCCCTACCATCCCTTTCCCGCCATCCTGCCACCTATTCTACCACCCCCTCCCTGCCATCCTGCCACCCACCCTGCCACCCCTCCCCCAGCAACCATAGACGCATCACTACCGTCCGTCGTCATATTGGCAACATGATCACGAAGCCAAGGAACCGCTCCCAGACCGGATATTGTCTTATTACACCACTGTTATAAAGTTGCCACTGTTATAAAGTTGCCACTGTTTAGTCAAGTTACAATGTTACCACTGGTTCATTGTACAGTAGAGTGGAACAATGCTACTAACACACTGGCACAGTATCACAACCAGTTAACTTGAGAATGTTTACGTCATCAGTTGAGGATGTTTACGTCATCATCTGGTTAAGTTGAGGATGTTTACGTCATCATCTGGTTAAGTTTAGGATGTTTACGTCATCAGCCGGTTAACTAGGGGATATTTACGTCATCATCCAGTTAACTTGCGAATGCTTACGTCACCAATCAGTAAATGTGAGGATTTTTACGTCAACATCCATTAACGTGACGTGTTTTGCGACGTCATCCACTCTGTAACAGTGAATCAGTGCTTTTCTACTCAGTTAGTGACTCGAGAGGTTGTTGTTATTGTTGTTGTTCATTTTGTAACTGTATTATTCTGGCACACACACACACACACACACACACACACACAGTCAGCCGCACTTGGCAACTGGCACACCTCCAGAAACCTTCAACATTAAATACCCCGATTGATATCCACAGCTTTTTTTGGTGTGTGTGTATGAATGTGTGTTTTTGTATGAGTGTGTGTTTGTGTACGAGTGTGTGTGCGTGCATGCGTGCGTGTGTGTGTGCGTGTGTGTGTGTGGGAACGTAAAATAGCCCTGGTTCTAAATAAGCGCCTAACCTAACCTAACCTTAACTAGTGGGTTCTAGTTTTAATGGACTATACTCCAATAAGCCCCAATCTTAATAAGCCCTAATTCTTAATGGGCCCCAATGCAAAATGATAAGGTTGATTAGATCAAGTTATTGGCCCAGTATAGGATTAAGTCATATTAGGATTGGCACCTATTAGAATTAGGATTTATCAGGATTAGGCTCTCTTATTATTGGGCACAACCTATTTGACGACAAACTATGGCTCTCTCTTACTCGTCCGCCAGTGTGAGGGCGACAGTCCATACATAACAACTAATAACTGCGGTACTAGTAATGGCCTCTTTGGCTGGGGCAAGACCTGGAAAGTTGGGGGGATGATGTTTTGGTAGGAATTGCAAAGCTAATGACTGTTACAAGTAGAATGTTAACCGCAAAAACAGTAACAGTAGATGCGGTACGCCATAGAATACAGCAGTAAATTGTAAAAAAGTAGTAGATTACAGCAAGTGGTAGAACAACAACAATTTACGACTCAGAGCAACAGCCTGATAACAGATTAACATAAATTGGAATTAATACAAAAGAAAGTAAAAACAACTTAAAGGAAATCACAACAGAAGGATAAAGTGTACAACAGCACCAACGGAACCACTAAACGAATCTCTGTTAACATGACCACACCGGCAGGGTCATTATAAACAGAAACCTGCCACATCACGACAACCAACAGAATCAAAAGAAAACTCACTAACAGAAATAAAAAAAGTGCGTGTGTGTGTGTGTGTGTGTGTGCGTGTGAGTGATGAATACACACACACACAACCGGGACAAAACAAACACCCTATACCCGGAGAAGGAACAGGGGTCACCTGAAGATTAGCCCCCAGCTTATTAACGTGATAAATAACCTAACCTAACCTAATTAAATCTAATCGAACCAAACCTTATCTAACCTAGCCTAATAAAATCTAACTTATTATCACGTGAAATATATTTTTTTTTTTTTGGGGGGGGGGGGTCATCTACAGGGAATTTGACAACAGTAAAGCCGCTACCAACAGCATCAGGACACCATATGACAACAGCAACAACAGCACAAGTAAAAAGCAACAGCACCTGCAGCAGCCCCTCACAGCGGCCGGCAGGAGCACCTCACAGCAGCCGGCAGAGTTCACCTTCAGAACTTGGTCTTATCCACACATTCCACTTGGGTTATTGGCCTGACTGTCTGGTCTGGCCGTGTCTTATCAGAGCTCCACCTCTCCCTTCACCGCCTCTTACCCTCCAGCACAGACACTTGTATGTTGACATCAAAACAGACACATGTATGTTTTAGAATGGATATCAATTCACTGGAGTCGGTGCAGCAACGAATGACTTAAATGATTCCGGGACTTAGAAACCTTCCATATCAAGATAGGTTAAAGAAACTAAACTTGCATTCCCTAGAAGATATGCGGGGAGATATGATAGAAGTATTTAAGTGGGTGAAAGGAATCAAAAAGGGCGATATAGATAAAGTTCTTATAATATCCGAGCAGGATAGGACTCGGAGCAACGGATTCAAGTTGGATAAGTTTAGGTTTAGGAGGGAGATAGGAAGAAACTGGTTCACAAATAGGGTGGTGGACGAGTGGAACAAGCTTAACAACTTTGCAGTAAGTGCTGGAACGCTGGAAAGTTTTAAAAGTAGGCTAGATAGATTCATGGATGATAGAGTGTGGTAGTAGCTCTCGACAGGAGATGCCATGCGCAGGCCAACCGGCCTATTGCAGGGTCCTTATTTTCTTATGTTCTTATGTTGACACCAGCAGAGACACTTATGACACCAACACAGACACTTAAATACAGTGCTCGTGTCTGTTATCGTCACAAGTGGCAGTATTTCTCCAAGTCTTTTCCTTTCTCATGGGACCAGATCATGACCCCCTGTGCTACTGGGCCTATTGGGCCTACCTGACTTACCCGCTGCCTCGGTGAACGGAAATAAAGTCACAGGGAAAAAAGTCAAATTTAATTTAAATACCTTAAATACCATTAATAATTAAAATAAAATAGGTTAGGTCGGTTCTGACTTTTTTCTGTGACCTTTTCCTGGATTTGTTGCCTCATACTATACTGCCCTCAAGTCTCTCCACTAGATATATTGTTATGGCTTATTATGTATTATACAAATGTTGTGGAGTATTATTACGATGTATGAAGTATTTGTTGTTTATGTTGCATGATAATAATGACAAAATTTTGTTGCACAAGTTTAAGATGTATCTATTATTTCTCGACCACCCTTACACCCAAACCAAATCTAACCTAACCTAACTTATGCTACCCTATTCTAACCTAACCTAACCCAGCCCTTGAGGATTAAGGTAGGGCACTTTAGAATGATATTAGGGTACTGTACATGAGGACTGGACTGTACTGGAGCTGGGTCCTAACCCTAATGGTCAGGTTAGTAAGGGCCTGGTAGGACTGGGGCCTAAGTGACCTGCAGGTAGAACCTCAAACCTCTTATCAACACCATGATGAAGACCCAATATCATCATCATCATCGCTACCATCATCACTACCACCACCACCACCACCACCATCGTCACCACCACCACCATCACCATCATCACCATCACCACCACAAAACCCCACCTAAGAATTACAGGGCTGACTGCAGTAATATGCCCGCACGCCATTACAACTTATAATCACACGAAGAGAATGTATGCAAGGAAAAGAAAATGGGATTCGAGTTGAAATTCGCTATCTTGTATCTCATGTTCAATACCTTCTTATTATATCTTGTTAACCTGACCTAACCTAACCTAACCTAACTTAACCTATCTTGTATCTGATGTTCAATACCTCCTTAGCGTGTCTTATTAACCTAACCTAATTTAACAATTAGTAAACAAACTTAACCCACCATCCTCATATGCTTTAAGTTTAAACCATCGTCCTCAGAGGTTAAACCATATCATCAAAGGGTTAAACCATCATCCTTTAAGAATTAACAATCGGCTTTATAGATTCAAACCATAAATCTCAGAGTTAAACCATCACCCTGTAATTATTTAACCCATTCGCTCTCAAAGGGTTAAAACAATATCCATACTATTATAAGTTGTAAAGGTTTGCTGGTATATTACTGCAGTCAGCCCTGAAATTTGTTATTGGTGGGTTAAACCATCATCGACAAAGGGAGGGGGGAGGAGGATGGGAGAAGGATGGAAAGAGGGAGGGAATGAGGAGAGAGGGAAGGAGGAGAGAGGCGGAGGGAGAGAGGATAATAAGATGAGAGGGGGGAGGGAGGGAAGGAACTTGTGTCCGCCACTCTCACAGACTTTACTGTGGACGTGTATTTGAGAGACCATACATAAGAACATAAGAATGGAGGAAACTGCAGCGGGCCTATTGGCCCATACTGGGCAGTCCCGTTTACACCCAACCCCTATTGCTCATATAAGCATCCAACCTATGTTTGAAGCTATTCAGCGTATTCGACTTAATGATGATATTTGGTAACTTGTTCCGAGATAACTAAGATAAGCGAGAGAAGCCGAGATAATCTTCTTTTCTCACTCGGTGGGGGAAGTGAAGGCTGAGGGGGTACAGTGCCGGTCACGCTGCCTCCTTGTGTACCGAAGGTTCAATATGCAGTGTGCTGTATTATAATAATAATGATGATAATAATGATAATAATAATAATAATAATAATAATAATAATAATAATAATAATAATAATGATAATAATAAATCCCTGACAAGACCCTATACACAACACACTACAGGTGGTGGTGGACATACACACACACAACAGGTGGTGGTGGACATACACACACAACAGGTGGTGGTAGACATACACACACACTACAGGTGGTGGTGGACATACACACAACACACGACTACAGTAACCACCAGGGATTTAAAGTGTGGTGAGGTAGCCGGCCACAGCGGCCAAGGTGTTGTCAACGGACTTGGCCAAGGTTGGGGAACTGCTTGTGGCCGGGTGGGCGCGGGGTCATCATGCTGAAGGCCATGCAGGTGAGGGAACCACATCCGCTTTACCTGCCAAGCTGAACCAACTCATCCACAACAACTTAATTAAAGAATGCGTAATTATCGCGTCTTAAAGCAAAAACTTCTACTCTTAGCACCGGTAGTAAGGCCAGCAGGTAGTGATGAGAGCCACGTGCGAGATACAGGAGTAGGGGATGGCGAGGGCAGGAGGGTGGGTGTGTCGCCGGCCGCACACAACTGGCAAGCACGTGGGCTCCCCCAGGCCCGCGGGCAGGCAGGAACTGGTCTTGATGCAGCCACACAGAATTATCCTGTCTGGCCTGGCGGCGTCTCTGTCTGTCCTGAGATACTGACTGACCGACACTGACTGAGGTAATGCAGCAGCTCACGTCCAGGCAGTGACTGTCTGTGTCCTGTGTGTAGCTTATCTACATAATCCTATTTAGTGTGTGTGTGTGTGTGTGTGTGTGTGTGTGTCAAATAAATACTATACAACCGTCGTTATACAGGCTGACCAGAAACTTAAACATGACATAGGAATAAAAAAAGGAATATATAAGAAATTAAAGGGAGGGGAGGAGCAGCTCAGAAATAGGTATAATGAACTATCTAGGGATGTTAAGAAAAATGTAAGGAAAGCAAAGAGACTATGAAATCAAAATAGCAAGAGAATCCAAGGCGAATCTCAAGGTCAAGGACAAAGTTATGCCTTTAAAGTCAGGGAGGGGAGAAGTGATAAATGGAAGTGAAGAAATAAGCAAAGCATTGAACAGCTACTTCTTATCAGTTTTCACAGAAGAAATTCGCGAGGAAATTGCAGAGGTGGAACTGATATTTAGGGGAAAGGAAGAAGAAAAATTAAAGAATATCACTATCAGAAAAGAGGATGTACTTAAGAGGATAAATAAACTAAAGAAGACAAAATCCCCGGCTATAACAACGCTCTCTCCACCCTGGAAATGCCATCCCTCAGTGACCTCCACTACCAAGCACTAGCAAGGTTTGACAGTGCACCATCCTCGTCATCGCCACCTCCTGTCACCGGCAGTCCCCTGCCCACCTCGCGCAGTCCGCCACTACAACAAAATTCAGCCCATAAGGGCCCACACTGATAGATATAAGAATAGCACCATCCCATCCATTGTTGAAATAATAAACAACTCCTGATTTATGTATTGTACAGCCCTGTAAATGTATTCAACGCATATCATTATGTCTAAATCAAATGTAAGTTTGTATATTTTCAGCCACCGGCTGCAACTGTATTAATAAACCGTTTATTATTATTATTATCACACACACACACACACACACACACACACACTTACTTTGTAATTTATATTTAAATTATTTAGTGGTGTGGCCATGGCGCTTCACCACCTCCTCGACAGATGATCGTTCAAGTACAGGTGTTGTTGTTGAGATAATATAAGACTACACTTCACAGCTCAGGTCTTTTTGTGAGTGTTCTTAGTATACGTACGCTAGTCAACAACAACCTAGGAATTAATAGAACACTATTTCTCTGATTAGCCTTTTTGTTGACATTATCAGGTACCACTCAAGTGAACCTTTTTGGCTGTGTCCGCCTCCTGATGCACCAGCTGACGTCACCACTTCACGACTTGTTACTTTTTATTAAATGAAAACATAAAATACAACTTCATTTATCTTTTCTACTTACTTTCAAAAACATGAATTTCTTAAGGCCTTGGAAATCTCGTGTTGTTCTCCCCCCTCAGGTATAGAGGTGAACAGGTGGTGATGGTTACCTCACACCACCTGTACGGGAGGACAAGTTCTTCAAGGTAAGAGAAATGTACCGTTTTGAAAGTATATAAATATAGAATAAAACTGTTGTTACTATGTGTGTGTGTGTGTGTGTGTGTGTGCTCCTTATGCAGTTCCAAATCTTTGAAGTAACGAAGTTAAAATCTGGTAGGGAGGTGCGGGCGTCCATGAGGATGGTCGCACATTATCTCCTGTCCCTTCACCAGGGAGGAGCCGGGTAATTCAACTAGTGCTGTATAAAGTACAAATGTCGCCATGAGACGTTGTAGTAACTTTCTATTATCATTATATTACTATTTTTGACATATCTTGGCGAGGACGACCCCCTCTGTCTACCAAGTTTATGAAGCTAACCAAGAACCACGAGGGAGACGAGGACAACAATCATCTTGTGTACAGGAACGATGATGTATAAGCGTGGCTGTTGGGGAGGGCAACAGCATGGCGAGTTTCACTTGCCAAACGTATTTGGAGGAAGACTTACAGGCAGATGGCGTCTGAACACCTCCATCTGCGTGTGTTGCTGCCGGTAGGTAACACCAGGTAGATGTGACATTGTTGGGGGAAAATGAGGTTTTATGCCTCGCAGTAAACTGTGGAGATGGCCGATACAATATTGTTTTTTATCAAACTGAACGATTCTATCAAGTTCCCCCTTAATAAACTTGCTTGGAGTGGCACTTGTGTTGAGGTGTACTTCAGAAAGTGGTCTCGTCTGCCTGGGGTCATCCTCAACATATGACCTCAGATTTTTCCCCCTGGTAAAATGGCGTCCTACCTCAAGAGAGATTTCCAGGTTTGGCTACATTACTTGAACAAAGGTATAAACATTTCCTTTATGCATAATTTTTAGCTACATATATTTTTTAACAATTATAAGTTAAAGCATATCGATACACGGATAATTTTAAGGACTTTCGGAGTCACTGAGTCGAGGTTTGTGCGAGACAAAACTATATTCAACACTGTTGTTTTAATGTCTTATCAAACTAACACACTCACAGGGACTCATCACTAAGGGCCTCTAACACAGGCTGGTGAGTGTGTCTTGTTTTTGGACTATGTTCGTCACTCATAATAGTTCAATAATATTTTAAGTCATCTGTACAGTATTACCCAGGATGAGGCATAATGCACGTTTATTAACATTATTCACACTCATGAGGAAAATCACTGGATCCAGTACACATACTTGTGGTACTCCCCTCTCGGCACGACTCTGCATTGCAGTATGTTATACTTCAGGACATACAGATTCGACTGTCCAATAAACATTAACTATCTATAACAGGCTCACTGATCTTACTGAGATCTGGTTGATTGTATATTGGCAGAGGCCTTTAAGAAGATCTAATTATGTAATGTTTCTGACAAGTTTTGGTCAAAGAAAGTTCCAACATTATCCGGGAAGGTGAGACATTAAACGTGATCCTTTGTGGGAAAACTGAGCTGAGTCTACCTAACTGAATCGTGTGTCTGTAAATGTTTAGGGTCATCTGAATGTTAGCCTCCTAAGCTTATTTTAGCTGAAGGTTAACCATGCAAACGCTAACCTAACAAAACCTAAGCTAGTGTTAACTCTAATGCTAACTTAACTTCACCTAATCTAACTTCATGCTCACCCTATCTTAACCTGACCTAACCTAACCGACCACTAACCTAACCTAACCGACCACTAACCTAACCTAACCGAGCTTACGCTAACGTTATCCTATCCTAACCTAACCGACCACTAAACTAACCTAACCGAGCTTACGCTAACGTTATCCTAACCTAACCTAACCCATCCCAACCTAACCTAATGCTTATCTAACATAAAATAATCTTATATAATCTAATCTAACCTCACCTAACTTAACCTAATGCAAACCTATCGCTAACTTAACCTAATCCCTCAGGTATAGTGGTAGTGTGTTTAATCAGGTGAACTAATCTTCAGTTGATGAAATGTTAGACTGGTAGGCAAGTTGTGTTATACCCTGCTCCTCCACCCTCCTCTTAGACTGGCATTACAAGAGCTTCCTTACAGTGGCTTTACCATTATCTGTACACAGTCGACAGATGAGCACAATAACATGATGATATCTATAGCAAATTCGGATCAGCTAAAGATTCGCCTCTATAGTTTATTTCACCTGAAGTTTAAGCACCCTAATACTATTTGAGGAGGAAGGTTCAGCTTGATTAAGTTAGGTTAGGTTAGCATTAGATTAGGTTAGGTTAAGGTGTTTAATCATCAGGTGAGATAAATTAGCTGGTTAACATCTTGCATCACCTCACTTTTGTCGTAACATATTTCACTGATGTAACCTTCCAGAGACTGACCTCTAACAACAAGACTGAACAAGTACCAAGCAGACCAAACTGTCATATTCTGGATAAACAGACATACAGCCACCTTCCAGGATACACTGAAATAATCTTAAGTTTTACTTCTACTTCTCAGATGTTTCCAGGTGTCAGGTGAGGACAGATCAACAGCTGTCACAAGTTTAGTTTGTTCAGTAATCAGACTTGAACATTTAACATTCATAATAAATGTTTTATTTTTCCTGTATAACTTGGCTATGTGGACGAGCGAGTGTCAAATTACCTTTTCTCACCGAGTGTTTGGTCGCAACGTGACATATGTACTGTGCGTCAGTGGTGAACATCTGTACATTAATTCTGTTAGGCTAAACATACATACAGTCCCGGTCAAAAAAAAACCTGTGCCAGGCAGTTCTGGTTCACCCAGTTATTTGGGAACGTGGTAGACATGCATGCATGCACGAACACACACAACATAACGACGTGTTTTAGAACGGTTTACACTAGTTCGTTTGGTTGTACTACAAAACGTTATTTATTAATTGTAACTTCATCTCGGTCTTAATCACTTAGTTCGTTTTATATGAATACACTCTTGATGAAGAGTGTCCAGTGAGTCACCAGCTCAAGAATACACTAACTATTTTCATCCTGAATTTTATTCACCATACCTACAGTATCTTCATCACTAGGGTAGTAATAAAGGAATAATCACCAATCCTTTTACAAGCGGAGTATTTGACGTAATACTTCATTATTTACATCTTAGTTTGTTTGCTTGCTCTCGTCTGCTTTGTGTTATGACTAATAAATTTGGCTTGGGTAGAATATTTATTTTACCTTCAACTTAATTTCAACAAATACTTCACAAATGTGGTGAACATAAATAAACACATAAATACTTAATCTGCAACTCCAAGAAACCCTGCATAAGTATCGTACTAAAACAAATGAACATTACCTGCCTTTGAGAAACAAACATTGCAGCAACTCTATAAACGATAGTCTACGTGTACTTATACTCTTAATTAATCCTAAACATTTTAACTTAACCTAAACTAATCTAACTTAAAGCTAGCATTGGTAAAAGCGATGTTTTTAGTATTGGAGAGTCAGCAGTGTTAGTAAAACGCATCCAATAAAACATACAACTTGCTACCACAAAATAAAGGCTCAATATTAAAAGTCTATTCCCGCTTTATGAAATTGTAAATGATACCAGTACGTTCACTTATTTTGTTTCTTTCATTTTCGTTTTTTTTTCATTTGAAAGTATAACATTAAATTTTGTATCAGTTAATTTTTAAGCCCTGGAACTATTTATAACTTTGAAAGTACACATTTCAAGACTATGACTTATTTAATGATATCTTGCATCACTAAAACTGCACCTTATTATAATATCTTAGAAGATAACCGACATATTAAGATTGTATCGACTTCTTTGCTCTCAGTTCCCATGTATAGAACCACACACACAATGTGCTTGAATACCTCTCACGCAAATGTGAATAACAAAGTGTGCGGCCAGACATACTGCCTAACGCAGTTGAGAATAAGTTACCCTTTACATATAGAACTAAACAAAGAATTTATTTGAAATACTCTGCAATATTCAATGCCATAATGTCCTGACCACGGGGGATAGTTATAAACACCCTTTGTGGCCTCTACTCTGTAATCCTTTTGCGCTACTGCTCACAGGATGAGTATAGGGGGCACAATAAACTAGCCGCTGTAAGTTGCAAAATTAATTAAAATTAATCATTAGATCACTAAAACTGACAAAGTGTGTACTTACCATGCACTGATGCCTCAATCTGTAAGAACATAAACCAGTTTGAGATACAGGAACAAGGACTTATCAAGCCAAATAAATACATTTTTGTAAAAATAATATTTTATGAAACTGCTACAATAATAAAAAGAAACCACTATGGTAAGGACTAAGCACATTAATATTTTAATATAACCCTCTCCAAAAAATGATTGACAAGTTATTAAGATATGGTTCTTCGTTTGTTACTACCAGTAGACTGTCTTCAGAACTAAAGTCAGAACATTTCAATTTAATTGGTAAGAGGGGATGTCATGTCCACAAAGTAATCTCTCTCCATCAATGGTAAATCCAGGATTTTCTCTAGACATATTCCCCAAACCCTCAATAGTTTTCCCAATTATTCCTAACAGGGGACAACAAGAAAAATATACAGCCATAACTTTCCCACAATAATGCTCCATTTTTAGGGGGATATATTCTGCCCTTGCTGCCACTCCCTCCCCCATCATCCTGTAGATCAGTCTGCACACAGACAAACAGACACGATGCCACAGATATATTTCAATCAGAAACAAAGGGTCCCTGACTGCTGAAGCATCATTGAAGATATTTTTTCTTTTCATACTCAAAATCACTCTTGATTCCACATAACACCTTTGAATAATCAGAAATTTGCTTCAAATTAAACTAAACTTTATTTCCTGCCCAGTATGTCGTAAAAAAAATCTAATTTTCTCAATCAAAACACCAATGGGCCCAATTAATCTAAATAACCACTACCAGATGATGTATTATGCAACACACAGAAAATAATGAACATCTCTTAGCAGTGAAGGAGTTACCATATCAACTCCAGTATTTTTGTCAAACACAGAGAAAAGGAATTTGTCTCTCCTGTGGGGAAGGTGAACATATCTAATGCATATACCTCCATCCTAATAAATTGGTGCCTATTGTAAGAATACAACAGGTATAGAGTGTAGGCAGGCAAAATGGCAGAATTTGATTGGCGGATTTGATAAACAGACAAGAAAAAATAAACTATGTTCTCTTTACAGACATTTAAAAAAATCATAGCAATGCAAAGCAAATAATTCTTACATAATTACTGAACGCTCAAACCTCATTGCAGTCACTGGTGTAATATGAAGAAAAACATTTTAGAACTTATTGGATAAAACCCAACATTTCCCTGACGAGCAGCGATGAGTTCCTGACTAACCACAACCCTGACCAGCTGATTTGTTGACATTCACGGGAGTGATGAACGACTACAATAAAATACAAAATAGGTAAGAATAAGACTTATTTCTGTTGAAGTCCCCCCAAAATAATAATTACATAACAAAAGATGGAATGGCAAAATAAATTGTCCTTTCAATATGTGGCTATTAATTATAGTTGATGGGAAAAAATAACAAATGAATATCTTATCACACATTTAGTTAGAAAAAAAATAGTAATACTAAATAGGAAATTACACAATTGCCAAATAAGAAAAACATACATTAATTTAAAAAAATCTTCTACTAATACTCTGTACCAAAGAATGTATACCCTGACTCGTGTGGTGAGACTGTACCGCTTTATCTCATTTGGGGTCGATGCTGCTTCAGTTTGGAAACCCCGTGCAGGGAGGAAGCAAACATTTGTTTGTGAGTGTACAGTCTAGACAGCTATAGAAAATAAATTAACCTGTACTGGAATAATAGTAATAATGTTACACCATTACAGGACCTTTCTTATATATTGTCGCTTGTTTGTTTACAATCAAATGTAAATATTTATTTTACAAAATGGATAATACTGAAAAGTCTTAGTAGTAGGAACTGAATTTCTGGCATGCTAAGTACTGGTCTAAGTATACCAAAAATCGCCATCGAGTTCTCGGAACACCCAGAGAAGGTTGTCTTGTGGTGGGAGAATCATTCCGAGGTCTTTGATAAACCTTCAGGTTCTGTTAACTATCTCACCCTCTATAGTTATAACTATGTTTTTCTCTTGTTTTTCTCCGGGTGTTTGTTTGTGTGTTTCTCTTGGTTTGTTCCTTCTGGCCTTGTGTTGAGTGTGTTAAATGTAGCCTGCATAGTGTGTGTTAACTGTGCCCTGTGTAGAGTGTATTGAGTGTGTTAAGTATGACCTGTGTTGAGAGTTGCATGGGCGAGAGACCGTCCGTGGTGGAGGATGTCCATAGAGCGGGAGCGGAAGAGGAAGTTCGTAGGGGGAGGGGGAAGTCCGTAGGGGGAGGGGGAAGTCCGTAGGGGGAGGGGGACGTCCTTAGGGGGAGGGGGGACGTCCTTAGGGGGAGGGGGACGTCCGTAGGGGGAGGGGGACGTCCGTAGGGGGAGGGGGAAGTCCGTAGGTGGAGGAGGGTGTCCGTATGGTGAAGAGCGCTTCGTGGGGTGAAGAGGACGTCCGTAGGGAGGTTAAGACGTCTGTTGGAAGAAGGAGGACACCCATAGGTGGAGGAGGATGTCCATGAAAGAGGATATCAGCAGTCGGTAAGGGAAAGCGTCCGTAAGTAAGGTTATTTCAACACTGTGAGGGGCAGGTGGTGGAGGAGAGAGATGTGGGTTCATGGCTAGAGAGGCTTCGTGACATGGTGTGAATTACGTCATGGAGAGGAAGGATGCCAAGAAGAGAGAGAGAGAGAGAGAGAGAGAGAGAGAGAGAGAGAGAGAGAGAGAGAGAGAGAGAGAGAGAGAGAGAGAGAGAGAGAGAGAGAGAGAGAGAGAGAGAGAGAGAGAGAGAGAGAGAGACTATAAAAATTCCTCCTATATCTAGATTCCAAAAGCTTGTCACCGTACAGATAAACTTTGACAAAATGGCGTCAAATTACCACTAAGACTCTAACTAGATACGTTCTCTCGTACCCATTTTCAGTGACAACAACATGGACATTGAGAATCTTAATAGCTCTTTTGTTTACAGGAGATGGTTCGTACTTCAGTCTTTCGGGTACTAAGAGGTACAAGGTGATTGTGTCTTTGTTCAATGGCAAAGAGAAGGGCTGCATGGAGAAGGAAAGAAGGGGAGGAGAGGAGGGGAGGAGAGGAAGGGTGATTAATCTTAAAGTGAAATACAATAAACTGGGGCAGCGAATCTTCAGGTGATATGAAAAAAATTAAACATATGATCATAAGATAAACACGTAAACAATGAAAAGAGGATTTCAGGAAAGAAAAAAAAACAAAAAAAAAAACATTTGATCTAAACATAGTAGAAATAATAAAAGATGAATAACAAACAAGAACTAATTAATATTGTCATCAAGGAAGTGGTGGTGTAGCGGAACGAATGACCCGAACGAGACCAAACTGTGTAAGAGAAATTTAACTTTTTTTTCTTCTAAGAGACGGAGAAATAATTTGTTTAAAGATTAATTTAATAATTTTTAGTTAACGGGGAAGTTGTTGTTTACGGAGGTGAGGGTCGAGGGTTAGTGTAGCTTGAAGGACACTGGAAACGGTTTTTTTTTTTTTTTAGTGGTGGGTTTTACGACGATGAGCCGCCATAGTTTAGTAAGGTTTGAGAGGAAAGAAAAATTTAATTACAAATATCTTAGTATTTGTGGTAATTCAGGTGTATATATTTCTTCACACCAGTAGAGGCAAGTCAACTGGAAATATACTAATTAACGTATTACCACCTGGCGTCACAACAGCTGGCTCACTGACTTAATTAATAACGGACCAGATGGTGGGTTGCATGTCAAATGGCCCCGAGTATTCACAGACTCCTAACCTAACCACCATTATAAATTGTCGTTTAATTCCCATCACAACTCTGTTATCTTCAACAACGGATACGGCCACGGGTGAATGATTATACAAGGGAGGGAGGGAGGGAGGGAGGGAAAAAAAGGGAGAGGGGGAGGGGGCGGCCGATTGCAACAGGGAAAGCAGGCAGTAAGAGCCATAACCCCGGAACTGTCAGCCGAGGTGAACCTGTTACCGTCTCTCTAGTGATGTTGGCCTAGTAGGTAGAGACTTTACTGTTGGTTAAGCAGGTAGAGACTTTACTGTTGGCCAAGCAGGAAGACATTTTATTGTTGGCAAAGTAGGTAGATACTTTACTGTTGGTTAAGCAGGTAGAGACTATACTGTTGGCCATGCAGGTAGAGACTTTACTGTTGGTTAAGCAAGTGTGTTAGTCAATTTCATATATATCACACAAAAATATATATAATAGTTCTGGAACTCTTTAAGTGGCAGGGTTGACGTAAACACTTGTTCTGGCCTTCATTTATTTCTACAGAACTATATACACAGGTACTTAGCCTGGGAGAGAATGTATTGTGAATTCTCTGCAGATAAGTGTCCTGAGTGCACTTATATATGAGAACACTAAAGTCAGGTGTTCACGCGGTTACTAGTGGTAATAGTCTACCTTTGTGACCGTAGGAAGAGGAACCGGCCTGTTATGCTTAGTGGCCCGACCCCGCCTGACTCCTGATGAAGTGACAGACTCAGCTTGTATAGCATGAACAACTACTGAGTCATAGTTGGATAATTTAGGGAATAACTACTGAGTCATTGTTGAATAACTTATTGAATAATTTGGTGTTATACATTAGCGAATTATACATTTGGGTGAATTTTTATATAATGCGAGGGTGTCATTACACAGGTAGGGACTGAACTGTTGGCCAATGAGATAGGGATTTGGGCACTGTTCACCAAGTCCTGTAGTTTAGGCTAACTTAGCCTAGCCTAACCTAACCATGCGGTATACAAAAATGTCTTCGGGTCTTTATATTTATATTACACCCTGAACCTCGTCGTAGTACCGTCTTAGCCACACCCTGTACATCTACGACTCTCAACATGGGTTTACAAAGGGAAAATCTTGTCTAACAAATCTGCTGACGTTTCTTAGGAAAGTCTTCGAGGTAGTAGATAATGATGAAAATTACGATGTTATTTACTTAGACTTTAGCAAAGCATTTGACAGAGTACCGCATCAGAGGCTTCTGAGAAAAATTAAGGCTCATGGTATCGAGGGGAAAGTTTTAAATTGGATAAAATCATGGCTAACCGATAGAACGCAGAGGGTCAGCGTAGATGGTGTTAAATCTGAGTGGGGCAGTGTAACCAGTGGGGTTCCCCAGGGGTCAGTACTAGGTCCACTCTTGTTCATAATCTACATAAACGATCTAGATACTGGGATCGGCAGTGACATAAGCAAGTTTGCGGATGACACCAAAATATGGCGGCAGATTATTTCAGGGCAGGATCCAAATGCACTACAGGAGGATCTAAATAAACTGCAGGAGTGGTCTGAAAAATGGCAAATGAAATTCAACACCGGCAAGTGCAGCGTACTTAATATTGGAAGAACAAATACTGTCAATGTATACAGCCTAAACAACATCAACCTAGAGAAGTCGACTTGTGAAAGAGACTTAGGGGTACTTGTAAGCCCGGACCTACGGCCGAGAAAACAGTGCGTTAATGTTCGAAATAAGGCAAACAGAGTATTGGGTTTTATATCTAGAAGTGTAAGTAATAAGAGTGCAGAGGTCTTATTGCAACTATATCTTGCGCTAGTCAGGCCGCACCTCGATTATGCGGTTCAGTTCTGGTGCCCTTATTATAGAATGGATATCAATTCACTGGAGTCCGTGCAGCGAAGAATGACGAAAATGATTCCGGGACTTAAAAACCTTCCATATCAAGATAGGTTAAAGAAACTAAACTTGCATTCCCTAGAAAGACGAAGAGTGCGGGGAGATATGATAGAACTATTTAAGTGGGTGAAAGGAATCAATAAAGGGGATATAGATAAAGTTCTTATAATATCCGAGCAGGATAGGACTCGTAGCAACGGATTTAAGTTGGATAAGTTTATGTTTAGGAGGGAGACAGGAAGGAACTGGTTCACAAATAGGGTGGTGGACGAGTGGAACAAGCTTAGTAACTTTGTAGTAAGTGCTGGAACGCTGTAAAGTTTCAAAAGGAGGCTAGATAGATTCATGGATGATAGAGAGTGGTCGTAACTCTCGACAGGAGTTGCCATGCACAGGCCAACCGGCCTATTGCAGACTCCTTATTTTCCTATGTTCTTACATCAATACCGCCACAACCACACCTTGTACCTTGTCTCAGTACAGTCACTGCCACACCTTGTACCTCACATCAATACCGCCACAACCACACCTTCTACCACCCCTCAGTACCGTCACAGCCACACCACCGTAATACTAGAGTATGGGAGCAGTCAGACCAGGACGGTAGAACGGAAACACCAATAACAATAATAATAACTACCACCACCAGCGTCCATCTCTCCTTCACCACCAAACCTAACCTTCTCCACCTCTGATGAACACCGCAACTTGTGTCACTCATGATTCACTGGAGGTATGGTTACTGTAGTTGTGTTTTGTGTAGTTACTGTTATTAATATACGTTTCCCAGTTATTATCCTTTCTTTCTCTTCTTCTTATTCTTGTGATTGGCCTTCGCTGTGTGGCTATCTTTATTCGTCTACTTTTCCAGTTTTTTTCATCCTCTTTTTAGTCTTGATTTTACTTCTGCCTTTTGATTCTTCGTCTCTATTTAGATTTTTTTTTTAGTCTAATTTGTTCTATTCTTCTTTTTTCATCATCTTCTCTTTATTCCTCTTCTCTGTGCCGCTGTTATTATTAGTCTACCTTTCCTGTGTGTGTGTGTGTGGTCACCTCAGCCATCACACGCTTGGACCTGACCAAGATCCTGGACCTTTACTTCCGTCATTTAGAATTCCTGTTCAACAAGTATTTCCTGGCCAATACGAGTCGACCGTGGGAATGTGTGTACCAAGGAGTGTTAGCGACCCGAGTGGTGATAGTGGCGGTGGTGGTAGTAGTAGTAGTGATGGCAGTGGTGGTAGTAGTGTATACCTGTAACTGTGCCTATCTATCTATCTATCTATCTTCCACCACCGTAAGTAAAGTCACCTCCCACACACACCAGCGTCCAGTTGTGTTAAAAGTGAGAGTTGTGATGTGCAATTGTCACTTTCTCCTTAACATGATTACCTGCCTCTCTCTCAAGATGACTAGTGAGTAATACTGTGGGTGGGTGGGTGGGTGGGAGGGAGGGAGGGAGGGAGGGAGGGAGTGAGTGAGTGAGTGAGTGAGTGTGGGTGGGAGGGAGGGAGGGAGGGAGTGAGTGAGTGAGTGAGAGAGAGAGAGAGAGAGACTACACGGGATGGGGCTAACAGAGGTTGCCGTCAGAGGGGCAGGTAAGCACTCATATCCTGTCCGACAACAGGTGACGGACGTGCTGGAACACACACACTCTCTCTCTCTCTCTTGGGTGTTTGTTTCTTTTTTATCTCTCTCTCTCTCTCTCTCTCTCTCTCTCTCTCTCTCTCTCTCTCTCATAGCTGTTAACTCAAGTGTCTCGTCAAATAATTGTCACGTTTTCACATGGGGCACAGAATCGAAGTTACCTTTATGTATGTAATGTACTGTATGTATGTATGTATGTATGTAATGTAATGTAATGTATGTATGTGAGCACTGAGTAACGGCACCACGTACTTACGTTCCTAGGTGTACGTGTTGTGACCAAGGGCGTGGACATGTTCTACGTGACAAGCTTTCTACTGTGAATTCGCCCGTAAAATTCACCATGTCCGTCTCTACCACTCGTGAAATAGTTGCATAGATCACCTTGTCAACGTCAGGGATCTTTTGCCGGTGTAGACAAGTTAAAACAACGTTATGGTAGCTGTTATTGACGTAAACAGGTCCAAACAACGTTAAGGTAGCTGTTATTGACGTAAACAGGTCCAAACAACGTTAAGGTAGCTGTTATTAACGTAAACAGGTCCAAACAACGTCATGGCAGCTGTTATTGACGTAAACTGGTCCAAACAACGTTATGGTAGCTGTTATTGACGTAAACAGGTCCAAACAACGTTAAGGTAGCTGTTATTGACGTAAACAGGTCCAAACAACGTCATGGTAGCTGTTATTGACGTAAACAAGTCCAAACAACGTCATGGCAGCTGTTATTGACGTAAACAGGTCCAAACAACGTTAAGGTAGCTGTTATTGACGTAAACAGGTCCAAACAACGTCATGGTAGCTGTTATTGACGTAAACAGGTCCAAACAACGTCATGGTAGCTGTTATTGACGTAAACAGGTCCAAACAACGTCATGGTAGCTGTTATTGACGTAAACAGGTCCAAACAACGTCATGGTAGCTGTTATTGACGTAAACAGGTCCAAACAACGTTAAGGTAGCTGTTATTGACGTAAACAGGTCCAACTTATCTAGCAATGGTTTGAATCACCTGAAGATTAGGTACCCCAGTTAATTTTACCTGAAGATTAACCACCATAACACTAACCTAACCTAATACCAATTTAACCAACCTAAGCTAGCCTAACCTATCTTAACCTAACGCTGACCTAACCTACCCAAATGCTAACCTAACCTAGGCTACGCTAAGCTGTTTTAGTGGTCGAGTACACTACCATCTTGTGAACTAAAGGCTCAGTATAGAAGGTGTTGTCTCGCACTGTCATTAACGGGCCGGCATGCCTGTATGGGACCCACTTTCACCTTTCTTTAGATGAGCGGCTCAAGACTAGGCCGATCACCTCTGAAAATTTCATCAAAACTATTTCATCTGTGTCGTCGTTTGAGAAGGAAAAGAATAATTTTTCGGTCGGGTGAAAGTTTTTAACATCATCGTGAGAATGCAACAACAACAACAACAACAACAACAACAATAATAATAATAATAATAATAATCATCGAAGTGTACCCGTAATTCGTAGCCAGAACACACATTTGAGGTAGGTACCATACGCGCAGAACACCGAGATATTAAGACCCTCCATCATATACCGGAATTCAAGGTATTTGTTGAGAAAGACCAGCACAGGCATATAATTTCCTTTTAGTCAGTGGTGTTGAAGACCCGCCTATCATATTTCTGGTTGAGTACTACAGACGATTCATTGGTTGCGAGAGCTTCATTCGAGTATATACATGAAGGTTCCATGTTGGATCACGAGTACAGCGCTCCCACCCAATGAATACGCGCCTAGTCCTAAACCAGGGATATGATAGGTGGGTCTTCAACACCCCTGACATTTGAAAATCATTCTGCCTGTACTTGTCTTTCTCGACAAATACCTTGAATTCAGTTTTGTACAGTTTGTCCCATAGCGAACAGATCGATAGATAGATAGATAGATAGATAGATAGATAGATAGATAGAAGAGTGTGTAGAAGAGGCACATGTTACCCCGTTAGTCGACCTGCCTCACCAGCAAGTGCAGCGTACTTAATATTGGAAGAACAAATACTGTCAATGTATACAGCCTTAACAACATCAACCTAGAGAAGTCGACTTGTGAAAGAGACCTAGGGGTACTTGTAAGCCCGGACCTTCGGCCTAGAAAACAGTGCGTTAATGTTCGAAATAAGGCAAACAGAGTATTGGGTTTTATATCTAGAAGTGTAAGTAACAAGAGTGCAGAGGTCTTATTGCAACTATATCTTGCGCTAGTCAGGCCGCACCTCGATTATGCGGTTCAGTTCTGGTGCCCTTATTATAGAATGGATATCAATTCACTAGAGTCGGTGCAGCGAAGAATGACGAAAATGATTCCGGGACTTAAAAACCTTCCATATCAGGATTGGTTAAAGAAACTTAACTTGCATTCCCTAGAAAGACGAAGAGTGCGGGGAGATATGATAGAAGTATTATAGTGGGTGAAAGGAATCAATAAAGGGGATATAGATAAAGTTCTTATAATATCCGAGCAGGATAGGACTCGGAGCAACGGATTCAAGTTGGAGTAGGGTTAAACCGAGATGGCGAGTAGGGTTTAAACCAAGATAAGGAAAGCCAAGAGGAATAATGAGGTAAGGATAGCAAGGGAGGCGAAGACAAACCCCAAAGGATTCTACCAAATGCATCAAACTAAAACACGAGAAAAGATTGGACCAATACGGTCAGATACCGGCGAGCTCACTGATAACGACGGAGAAATGAGCAATAATTTGAATAAATATTTTTCAACAGTTTTCACCACCGAAAATTTAAACATGATACCCGAGGCACCGACTCTATTCAGAGATAGTGAAGAAAACAAATTAAGGGAGATAGTAGTGACTAGTAACGATGTTAGTAAGCAAATAGACAAACAAAAGCCTAATAAGTCACCTGGTCCCGAGGAGATATTTGCCAGAGTTTTAAAGGAATGTAAGGAAGAGCTCAGTATGCCCTTGGCTAAGTTGGTTAACATGTCCTTAAAAACAGGTGTAGTACCAGAATCCTGGAGGATAGCGAATGTAATACCGATTTTCAAGAAGGGGGATAGATCACTATCCTCTAACTACCGCCCAATCAGTCTAACATCAATAGTAGGCAAATTACTGGAAGCAATCATTTCAAACTCAAATCGAAATCACCTGGAGAAGCACAGATTGATCAATGATTCCCAGCATGACTTCACAAGCGGACGTTCTTGTCTAACTAATCTATTAACATTCTTTTCATCAGTTTTCGAATCGGTGGACGAGGGGCACAATTATGATGTGGTATATCTCGACTTTAGCAAAGCCTTCGACAGAGTCCCCCACGAAAGACTAATTAGAAAGGTAGAAGCTCATGGCATCACAGGTAACATCCTTAAATGGATTAGGGCGTGGTTACAGGACAGGAAACAGCGAGTGAGCATTAACGGCACTAAGTCCCATTGGAGCAACGTCACAAGTGGAGTTCCCTAAGGCTCAGTACTTGGACCATTATTATTTATTATATACATAAACGACATAGATATCGGCATAGACAGCAACATAAGTAAATTTGCTGATGACACTAAAATAGGACGTGTAATTAAATCTGACGAGGACTCCGCAAAACTACAGGAAGATCTAAACAAATTTTTCGAATGGTCTGAAAAATGGCAGATGAAATTCAACGTGGACAAATGTAAAGTACTCAGTATAGGAGATGTAAACAGGGAAACCAGATACCAGATGAACAACGATGCCATAGAGAAATCCGACTGCGAGAGAGATTTAGGAGTAATGATAAGCAGGAACCTTAAGCCAAGTAAACAATGTGTTTTTGCTTGTAACAAGGCTAATAAAGTACTTGGGTTCATACAAAGGAGTGTCAGTTACAAGACCAGCGAGGTCATCCTAAAACTGTATCTTGCTCTTGTGAGACCACACCTGGATTACGCAGTTCAGTTCAGTTCTGGTCACCGTATTACAGAATGGATATAGAATCATTGGAAAGAATTCAGAGGAGAATGACAAGACTAATCCCTGGCATTAGGAACCTTGAGTATAGAGACAGGTTAAAGCATCTTAATTTGCACTCCCTCGAGAGACGTAGAGCGAGGGGCGACCTGATAGAGGTGTATAAGTGGAAGTCAGGGCTAAACAAAGGGGACATTACAAAGGTACTCAAACTATCCAACCAGGAGCGAACTCGTAACAATGGTTTTAAATTAGACAAATTTAGATTTAGGCGTGAAATAGGTAAACACTGGTTTGGAAACAGAGTTGTGGATGAATGGAACAAGTTGCCAAATATCATCATTAACTCGAAAACGCTGAATAGCTTCAAACATAGGTTGGATGCTTATATGAGCAATAGGGGTTGGGTGTAAACAGGACTGCCCAGTATGGGCCAATAGGCCAGCTGCAGTTTCCTCCATTCTTATGTTCTTAAGTTTAGCTTTAGGAGGGAGATAGGAAGAAATTGGTTCACAAATAGGGTGGTGGACGAGTGGAACAAGCTTAGCAACTTTGTAGTAAGTGCGGGAACTCTGGAAAGTTTCAAAAGGAGGCTAGATAGATTCATGGATGATAGAGAGTGGTAGTAACTCTCGACAGGAGCTGCCATGCACAGGCCAACCGGCCTATTGCAGACTCCTTATTTTCTTATGTTCTTATGTTCTCACATGTTGGGCTGACTCTTGGATATTCAACTGAGTGAGGACCAGCAGTCGTTGCCACCAGCACATTCCTGAAGCCTTGTATGGTTCATCCCAGTGGCGGGCTAACCTGCTGCTACTTCTGCTGATTGTGATGCAATCTATCCATCTATGTTTGTTATGTCTCTCTCTATTGTTTTGGTTGTCTCTCTCCATCTGTCTGTCTGTCTGTCTACCAGTCGAAACATTACACATCTAAATTCTCTATTTCGTCCTCAAACACGTAATTCCAGAGTCTTTCACGACACACGTAGATCCGTTTCTCTCCGACACGTATACTCGCCTCGATTGCAATTGAAATAGTTTATGGATCACCTGAAGATTAGACACCCAGAAGATCTATAGGGCTGTGACAGGTGTTGGAGAAGGTCTATAGGACAGGTGTTGGAGAAGATCTATAGGACTGTGGCAGATGTTGGAGAAGGTCTATAGGACAGTGACAGGTGTTGGAGAAGGTCTATAGGACAGGTGTTGGAGAAGATCTATAGGACTGTGGCAGATGTTGGAGAAGGTCTATAGGACAGTGACAGGTGTTGGATAAGATCTATAGGACAGGTGTTGGAGAAGGTCTATAGGACAGCGACAGGTGTTGGAGAAGGTCTATAGGACAGCGACAGGTGTTGGAGAAGGTCTATAGGACAGCGACAGGTGTTGGAGAAGGTCTATAGGACAGTGACAGGTGTTGGAGAAGGTCTATAGGACAGTGACAGGTGTTGGAGAAGGTCTATAGGACAGTGACAGGTGTTGGAGAAGGTCTATAGGACAGCGACAGGTGTTGGAGAAGGTCTGTAGGACAAAGGAGGGTTTACTTGACAGAACTTTCTTTTCCAGTGACCTTGACCTCAGAAATCTTGACCTCACTATAGTGTGACCTCAGAGATAGTCCGTTGTAGGTCAGCCCGCACTTAAATTTTACTGCCGACACATACACACACACTGCCATGCCCGCCCTAATCACTTGACCTACCTGGTGTGAGAGATAAGTCACTGATTAATACATTTTACCTAACCTAACCTAACCTAACCTAATGCTAACCTAACATACTCTAATGCTAACCTAACCTAATCAACCGTAGCGTTATTCTAAACTAATTTAACCGAACCTTAACCGAACCTAACATAAAATTACTGCACTAGGTAAGCCTTATCACACAGGAAGAAACGACAACAAGAGAAGTAGAATATACGACTAATTAAAGAAGAAATATTTATACAGAATAAGAACCAGAACATGATAAGAGACAGAGAGCTAGAACGTGATAAAGAAAGAGAAAGGCAGAGAGAAAATAATTTATGAGAGAATGTGATCACAGAAAACGGCTGCTTGAGTAAGAGATCCTCGTGGGAAACTGTGTGCTGTGTACTCTCTCTCTCTCTCTCTCTCTCTCTCTCTCTCTCTCTCTCACTGTACATATGATTTTTTTTCTCTCTCCCTTAATCTGTTTCACTCTCTTTTTCTTTGCCTTTTTGTCTCCCTGTGTGTGTGTGTGTGTGTGTGTACTGTATATGCATGTGTGTACAGTATGTATACGTGTATGTGTAAGTGAATGTTTGTGTGTGTGGGTGGGGTGGGGGGGGAGGGGGTAAGTATCAGGCTACTCACCGTGTTTTTGCTCATTGGGGAGAACCTCGCCAGCTTCACTGTTTTTATTATGAGGCCATGACAGCTTATGTTCGTGAGACCCGACCTCCGTGCCCTCCCTCCCTCCCTCCTTCCTTCTCTCTCTCCCTCCTTCCTTCTCTTCCTCCCTCCCTCCGTACCATCCCTCTCCATGTCCTTCCTCCCTACCTTATTCCATGCTCTCCCTCACTTCCTCTGTGCCATTCCTCCCTCCCTTCTTCCTTCTCTCTCCCCCCCCTTCCCTCCTTCCTACTTGTTACGACCACCTTCATCAATACTAGCTACGATCACCATCACCACTAACTACAACCACCCCATCACTAATAGCTAACACCACCTCATCACTACTAGCTAACACCACCTCATCACTACTAGTTACGACCACTATGACCATAACTACCCAACATATCGGTAACACTACTCTTAAACAGCTGTGAGCTCGACTACATAACCTCGTGAAGTGAAACCCTGCCCGTTTTTATAACCAGATTAAAAACTTACGAAGAACTGTGGGCATTATGACCAACTCCTGACCTTCTGACATATAACAAGGGTGACCGGGGTATGTTTACAAGCTGCGTTAGCGAGGGTTGCACCATTCTAAATTGGGTAACGATAAAAAAAGAGGAGAAATGAATGAATAAATGATAATCGAGTTCGACAGGTAGGCACTCAGTCTGTCAGTTAGTAAGTCCAGTCATGTTCAATCAGTCCAGTCTAGTCCAGTCAGTCAGTCAGTCAGTCACGATAGGGAATTGGAGAGCTTGACACACAGCCCGACAGAGAAAAATTGATCATCAGTGTTTGAAACGCTTAAAAACACACAAAAGAAACTTTCAAGTTATTAAACCAACAAAAATAAAAAGGTCAGTTGCAAAAATCAACTAAACTGAACCCAAGCAACGAAAACAGATTATGTCAGCACCTGTCAGCACCTTGGGGATAACAACAGAACGTGTCCAAACACCGTGAGAGACTGGGCAACACAGGCAGCCTTGAGACACAACACTGATGGCGCCATAACCAAAGACCCGTGTTGTTCTCCCTAGCCATAACATCTTACTTACTCCAGCGAGACGTGGACCTCCCTGGGGGAATTACTTGTTCCCCGACTGTTCCTGAGGGGAGTTACTCGTTTCCTGACTGTTCCTGAGGGGAGTTACTCGTTTCTTGACTGTTCCTGAGGGGTTACATTGTTCTCTGACTGTTCCTGAAGGGTCACCGGCTCCTTGGGTGTTCCTGGAGGAGGTTGCTTGTTCCCTGAGTGTTCTTGAGGGGGGTTTACTTGTTCCTTGAGTGTTACTTGTTCCCTGGGTGTTCCTTGTTCCCTGAGTATTCACCAGGGGGTTACTTATTCCCTTAGTGTTCCTGAGGAGGCTACTTGCTCCCTGAGTGTTCCTGAGAGGGGTTACTTGTTCCCTCAGTGTTACTGGGTGGCACCTATAGACCCTGGCGTCCCTTCACTTACATACATGTTCCTCTCTCTCACATCAGGGAGGACAGGTGTGAATGTTGAGAGAGAGAGAGAGAGAGAGAGAGAGAGAGAGAGAGAGAGAGAGCCTAAACTGTGTAGAAAAGACCGAAGACATGAGCCATTACTCTCTCCGATACAAACAGGTGTGCCTGAGAGCCGGAGTGAAGCGTACGTGTCGTCACTCTCCCTTGTGGCAGTAATCACTAACGACGTCCACTCAGCCCGACTACCAACACCACTCACTCAACCAGGTCACCAACACCACTCACTCAGCCCGACTACCAACACCATTCACTCAACCAGATCACCAACACCACTCACTCAGTCAGGCCACCAACACCACTCACTTAACCAGGTCACCAACACCACTCACTCAGTCAGGCCACCAACACCACTCACTCAGCCCGACTACCAACACCACTCACTTAACCAGGTCACCAACACCACTCACTCAGCCCGACTACCAACACCACTCACTTAACCAGGTCACCAACACCACTCACTCAGTCAGGCCACCAACACCACTCACTCAACCAGGTAATATGACGGTAATTACCAAACTTATGAATACTAAACAGTCTCTAAATTACCCTGACAGAGCAAAAATAAATATAAACCCAAAAATAATCTACAATATTCAAACGTAAAATATTGTAAGTGAATTTTGATAATAAATAAATACCGCAAATTACGAGATTACTTTACTTAAAACACTTAGATAATAACATAAAACAAGACAATGTGTAATAATTAAACCACTATTTTTATCCGGACTTTAACGTGAACAAGGAGAAAAACTCACTTGGACAAAATCTCATAGGACAGATGGTGTCAAGATATTAACTTTAGGTTAGGTTAGGTTAGGTTAGACTTGTCTGGTGAGTTTTTGTTCGATGACTTTTTATCTTAACCCGTCACATACAGACAGACAGACAGACAGATAAGACACCTCTAGGTCGTGTTTCTGAGAACCTTTATTTAACACTGACCGTGACGTAGGCCTCAGTATAGTACTCGTATAAGGTACGATAATAAATGTTTTCATAACGGTGCTGGTAAGGTGTTGGTGATATTATTAATGGTCAGTTTTTAACACATTTTATAAAATTTAATTAATTTTTTTGCTTTAACGAATCTGTCTGTCTGTCTGTCTGTCTGTCCTGAGGGAGTCCTTACATGAAGCCAGGACATCAGCTAAGAAGTACACTCTCCCATTACTCCAATTTCACGCTACTTTACTCAACAACATAATAATCCTATCTTGCTGCCTCGAAGTTAATGGAAAATATCTCTTGACGATTTACCTACTTTGTTAACGTCATTAATTCATTGATGAAGTTGTGGTATGGAGGTGAATGTGTGATGGTGCAACAGTGTTAGTGAGGTAGATGGTGCCACATTGTGAGTGACAGACAGTGCCACATGGCGTCACAGGAGGCTGGCAGAAGAACAGCTGCAGAGCAGGAAGTTCCATTTAATGACATAACGTCGAAAGTGCCACAGCAATTTATTCACTAACAACTTACCACTGTATCACGGTGCCAGGGTGTCATCCCGTCATCATAGTGCCTCACCCTCCTACCTCTTCTCTCACCTCACCACTACCTCCTCTCCTTCACTCTCTCTCCTTACCACCTCCACTCCCTCACTCTACCACCACCTCATTCTCACCCTCCTACCTCCTCCCCTCCCTCACTTTCCTACCTCCTCCCCGCCCTCACTCTCCCCCATACACCCAACTGTGGGGTGTGGGCGAGAGTTAAGAAGAATAAATTAGTAAGTCAGCCCCGGAAATGAATGAAAATGGGCAGAGATAAAAAAACGGGAATGTGGTATATGAGAGAGAGAGAGAGAGAGAGAGAGAGAGAGAGAGAGAGAGAGAGAGAGAGAGAGAGAGAGAGAGAGAGAGAGAGAACAGACATCTCTTGGCATTGGGCTATGGTATGGTTGTAGTGTTGTAGAAGTGTGGTGAAGTATACTAAATATACTGGGATATAAACTGGTGAGGTAATTTCTAACACAATATATATATAGGACATGACCACACTTGGAGCATTACATCAATAATAATAATAATAATAATAATAATAATAATAATAATAATAACATGGACGTTTTATAGGGAGATATGGGTTCTGGTTTGTGACAACATATAGGGATACCAGCCTTAATACAACATGAACACCTGTTAAAAGATCTCAGACAGTCGTGTACAGATGGCTCCAACGCAGTGAATCGCTAAAACTGTAGATTTGTGATCGCGAAAATCCCTTCTGCTGAGCTTATTGACGTCATTATACAAGATTGATCATTACAAGGTTTAGATAATGGTAAATAATGTGCCCAGATCCTAGTGACTCGCTTGGATGAATGCCAAGTGGGATGTCCCAGGATCTGGTGAGCATTGCGGCCTCGATGTTTTCTTACAGTTGTCGGAGATTCACTAAGCAGTTTTTTTGGTGCGGTTACCGTTCTCTCTGCCTGCGTCCTCGCTCGACACACGTGATGAGGATCTTATGGAATACTAGTCGTCAATATGATGTGGTTTTACTGGGCTATCCTTGGTCGAACAGATCTAATTTATATTGTATATTATTATTTATATACCTTGCACTGTATTCTTTGCTTGTATGACTGCAGTGTCAATGTGCATTCTTTGTGTACTTGCATTGTCTATTATATACCCAAACTGTCTGTGTACAGTACATTGTTTGTATTTCTACACTGTACAGTATATGTACATTATTCATATACCGGCTCTCCATTCACTGGAATGGATATAAATTCACTAGAGTCGGTGCAGCGAAGAATGACAAAAATGATTCCGGGACTTAGAAACCTTCCATATCAAGATAGGTTAAAGAAACTTAACTTGCATTCCCTAGAAAGACGAAGAGTGCGGGGAGATATGATAGAAGTATTTAAGTGGGTGAAAGGAATCAATAAAGGTGATATAGATAAAGTTCTTATAATATCCGAGCAGGATAGGACTCTGAGCAACGGATTCAAGTTGGATAAGTTTAGGTTTAGGAGGGAGATAGGAAGAAACTGGTTCACAAATAGGGTGGTGGACGAGTGGAACAAGCTTAGCAACTTTGTAGTAAGTGCGGGAACTCTGGAAAGTTTCAAAAGGAGGCTAGATAGATTCATGGATGATAGAGAGTGGTAGTAACTCTCGACAGGAGCTGCCATGCACAGGCCAACCGGCCTATTGCAGACTCCTTATTTTCTTATGTTAAATATTGACGATGGAGGAGTCTTTAAGAGCTTAAGGGATTTCCTCCTTTTCCTATATATTCTTCAGGAGAGAGTGGAGACGGCTGGTAAGCGGAGGTCCTCCTACTTTATACACCTCGGCTGGGATTCCATTAGGCCCTGAGGCTTTTTTATTTTTCATCTGTTTGATGGCAGTATCTACCTCATCCCACGACCTTCCCTCATCCACATGACCCTTCCTCACCCCAGGATAAACAATTTTTTTTTATAATTTCCTGGTCACCCTTGTTTATTAACATAAGAAACGACTTAACCTAACCTAACCTAACTTACCCGTTCTACCTGGTTTTGAAGTTCACATTTCCTTTAATAGTCTCACAAGGCACCAACCCAGAGTTCACCTGGGCCAACTAACGTCAAACGATAACTTCCTTCCTTTCAAGTCCTGGGTGTGAATCAGCCATTGTGTGGTGAGGGCATCGTACCCTTGGCCAGGACGTGATCGTTATACCACAAACACCAACAGTAAAAGTCCCTGAGTCTATTTTCAAGGAGGTACTTAACTCTTGTTTATATTAACTACAACCAGTGTAAACAAACGTCTCTTCTGTGGTAGATTTGGATACCGTAAGTCAATGTGTCGTTTTTTATGTATATTAAAACATAAGTGGCCAATACTTAGCTTTGGTTATGTTAGTTAGGTTATATTGAGACTAACCTAACATATGCTACCCTAAACCAACCTAACTTAACACAGCCTAACCCAACCTACCCTAAACCAACTTAACTTAACACAACCTAACCTAACCTAACCAATACCAACCTAATCAACCCAAAAGTAACGTAACCTAACCTAACCAAAGTAGTGTCAACAAACGATCATTCGGAGGTAGAAATGAACACTACTAATCTATGTGTCTATCTACTTAAAACATCAAAACAGGTGTGTTAGTGGGGGATGTTGGTGATACATACGGCAGTGATAAATTTGAAATGACTTAAGACTTGGACGTGAGGTGACATATATGACGTGAGGTGACATATGTGACGTGAGGTGACATATGTGACGTGAGGTGACATATATGACGTGAGGTGACATATGTGACGTGAGGTGACATATATGACGTGAGGTGACATATATGACGTGAGGTGACATGTGAAGCAAGCTGAGAACCTAAACACTTGCCTCAGCTACTGACACCTGCATCTCTCTACCTTGAATTATGTCATTTGTTCATAATTACCTCTATCACCAACACACCTGTACACCAACACCACCAAACCAGTCCTCCACTCCCACACCTGTTATTACTCTGTCAGAAGCTGATCATCAGAAAAGTAGCTGACCGCCAGGCGACAGCACACAGAGTCACCTACCACATACAGCCTGTAGTTCAGAAAGGAACCAATGGCTTGTTAGAATTATAGTCTTATTGCAACTAGGATCTAATAAACCCAGGGTTGATTAGAACTAATACTTATGATAATGGAGTCTATTAAAAATAATGTCGATTAGAACAGGTCCTGTTAAACCTTGTACCTCTTAAGAGTGAGACCTATTAAGACTAGGTGGCTTATTAGAACTGGGGACTGTTGGACTGTTAGGACGGGGTCTTATTAGAATTGGGGTCTATTTGGACAATAGTCATCTTCGTCATTATCACAGCTGACTTCCCCTCTACCACACCTGTCTATCTTCACTACCGCACCTGTCTACCCTCACTACCACACCTGTTTTTCCCTCACTACCACACCTGTCTATCTTCACTACCACACCTTTCTACCCTCACTACCACACCTGTCTATCTTCACTACCGCACCTGTCTACCCTCACTACCACACCTGTCTATCTTCACTACCACACCTGTCTATCTTCACTACCACACCTTTCTACCCTCACTACCACACTTGTCTATCTTCACTACCACACCTGTCTATCTTCACCACCACACCTGTCTACCTTCGCTACCACACCTGTTTTTCCCTCACTACCACACCTGTCTATCTTCACTACCACACCTTTCTACCCTCACTACCACACCTTTCTACCCTCACTACCACACCTGTCTATCTTCACTACCGCACCTGTCTACCCTCACTACCACACCTGTTTTTCCCTCACTACCACACCTGTCTATCTTCACTACCACACCTTTCTACCCTCACTACCACACCTGTCTATCTTCACTACCGCACCTGTCTACCCTCACTACCACACCTGTCTATCTTCACTACCACACCTGTCTACCCTCACTACCACACCTGTCTATCTTCACTACCACACCTTTCTACCCTCACTACCACACCTGTCTATCTTCACTACCACACCTGTCTACCCTCACCACCACACCTGTCTACCTTCGCTACCACACCTGTCTACCCTCACTACCACACCTGTCTACCCTAAAGATGTCCGTCTGAATTATTGAGTGAGGAGTGAGTGAGGGGGTGAGGTTTGGGTGCATCAGAGAGTGGGTTAGGGATGTTTCTGTCAGCGAAAGTGAGTGAGTGAGCGAATGAGTGAACACATGAGTGAGTGAGTGAATAAGTAAATGAATGAATAAGTGAGTACGTGAGTGATTCAGTGAGTTAGTAAGTCAGCAAGTTAGTCAGTCATTCAGTCGGTCGGAAAGTCACATATATTTTCCCAACCTTTAAACAAACAGTAAGTAAAGGAAGAGAACGAGGCAGGTATAAACACCTAGTGATGAGGGTGCCGTTAGTCGAACTCCTCCTTGGACAGGTGTACAAGTGTGCTTCATCAACACCTGTGTGAAGGGGGGGTTGAGAAGGGGGTAGGGTGACGTTTCATGTACACATGT
This sequence comes from Homarus gammarus, assembly GCA_958450375.1. Lineage (NCBI taxonomy): Eukaryota > Metazoa > Arthropoda > Malacostraca > Decapoda > Nephropidae > Homarus > Homarus gammarus. Next base: position 2,799,294 of record CAUDMG010004058.1, on the reverse strand, counting down.
TCTAGTGTGTGTGTGTGTGTGTGTGTATAGGAGAATGTGAACATATAGTGAGTGATACACACGTACAGTATATGTACACAAAGGTCAAGGTGTGCGAAGGTGTGTGTAGTTAACGTGTGATGCAAATGGTGTTGAAGGTGTTCTAATTCAGAGGTTTTATAAGAAATGAAAAGTCGCACACACACACACACACACACCATGATTATTATTCACACACACGCTCCAGTGCCAGGTGTAACTGTGACATCTCAATGCCAATATGTATGTAGGCACGTGTGAGGGTATGTGTCACGCCCCAGTGCCAGAATGTGTACAGGTGAGGGACCCAGGCTACACTGCTCATTAAAACGCGGGATAGTATTTTACCTGGACCGTTGAGTGACGTGGTTATTGTTTCAAAAGTTGGAATGTTATTGGTAATGATGACGATGATAGTAGTAATAGTTATGATTCTACTATTGTTATTATTATTATAACAACAACAACAACAACTATTAACTACTAATATATATATATATATATATATATATATATATATATATATATATATATATATATATATATATATATGCAAGTAAATCACTGTAGGTGCGCGTGATCTAGGTATATGCTGATATATATATATATATATATATATATATATATATATATATATATATATATATATATATATATGTTTACGAAACACAAACAAGAATGAAGGTCAGATATTGTACGAAGTTTAATGTTAAATTTTCTGATGTAACTAATATACAGAGGGCCTTGATAACAGCTGAACAGCTGCCCACACACACACCTCTGACCTTGTCCCACCTCCCTCCATTACTTAGGCCCCAACACACTCCAGATTGTGGACTCCAACAACACGCTCCTCGGCGTCACTATACAGTAGATAACAAACTAAATTGGAAAACACACGCCAGAACAGTTGTCATATCTCCCAGTTTCCGTCTCCACCTACTCCGCCGACTCAAGTCCTTCGGAGTTCCCGAGCTCCTCAGTACTTACTCAACATTGATACTTCCCAAACTCACCTATGACTGCCCTGCCTGGTCTTACCCCCTAAATGCCACACAACGGCAACACCTAGAAAAAGTGCAAAAAAGGCATGCAAGATTATTCTTCTCCTCCTCTTACTCCACATATCAAGAAGCGCTCAACACACTGACCCCCTAGGTTCTCTCAGATCATCACCACGACCTAATCTTCAAATTCGGTGAGAAGCTTCTGCACCATCCTCGACACTGGTTCCTAGTTCCACCCGAGATCCCTCGTCCGCGAATTGCTGTTCGACATCCCAACCGCATCCTGCCCATACGAACACGTACTGATCGTAATAAGAACAGCCCAGTCCCAACCATTATAAAAATTATCAACAACTCGTAATCAACCAGTGTGTTCACTCCCAGCCAATCTTACCTTTTTCCACTGTTACTAAGTTGAAATGCCCTGTAGTATGACCTTCTCCCCACCTTGTTACTATATAGAATATTTTTATCACTTATGTTACTTGTCGGTAAAGTGATCCATTCCCCAGTTATGTAACTGTATATTTTCAGACTTCAGGTTGCCATGCTCTTTCAATAAACCGTTAATAATTATTATAATTATTATTATAATTATTATTATTATTATTATTATTATTAAATAATTTTTACTCCTCGTGTAACGAGGCTGGCCGGCCCTAGGGCGAGGCGTGAATTTGTTAAGGCTGTAGAAGCTGTCGCCAACACTACAACCACACCCTGAGTTAACGAGTTACATGACCCAGTGTCAAGGAATAGTCCGCTAAGACCGGACAACTCGCCATTACCCCGGAACACGATCCGCAAATTGATTAACATCCAGGTCCCCCAATTACTGCTGGGTACACACACACACACACACGACATTAAACGATTAATCAATATAATAATTGATTCAGACTTTCTATTATTCCTATTAAGATATTTCAAAATTAATATACTCGTAAGTCACTGAATTATCACACTACCTATTGTCTCGGCCTTCACAATTATTCTTCAAACATAATTAATTTTTCTCCTTCGTCTCATTCTGTACCTTATAAAAGACTTCTCCACTGCCAGTATAGTGCCAGAGTAATATACCAGGAAGGTCTCTAATATTACTTTCGTCTTATAGGAAATATTATAACAAAGAGGTCACATTAAATACTGTGTTTTATAAGACGCTCTGGACGATAACATCTTGTCCGGAGGTAGTGTGTGCTATAGTGGTGTGGGTAGGTTAGGTTAGCGTACATTGGGTTAGACTAAGTTAAATAAGATCTGGTTAGGTTAGATGTGCCTTATACAGTATGATCAGCTGATCACACCTATACGAAACGTCTATGAGCTGAGTCATTACGTGTGTAAATATGGCGACAAAATGTATACTGTACTGTATAAGATCGGCGGTTGGTTTAGCTGATCTAACCTAACCTAACCCAACTTAAGCTGATCTAATCTTACATAAAGTAACCTGATCTAACCTTAAATAATGTAACCTAACCAAAGCTGATCTAACCTTCTATTACCTAAACCAACCTCATCTAATCTTACCTAAACTATTCTTATCTTACCTAACCTAATTTAACCTGCCCTAAATTAACCCATCCTAACCTAACCTAATCAAAGTAACCTAAACTAACCTATCAAACTAACCTTCCACAGCCCATCCCTAGCTTAAACTTAAACATTGTGTACATGCTCCAGCTTAAATAATATGTATATATATATCCTCCGGCTTAAAGAATTATGTGAATGTGCTCCAACTTAGACAATGTACAGTATGCTTCCACTTGACAAATGTTTATAATGCTCCAGTGTAAGCAATCAACATGTGTTCTAGCGCAATAACGAATACACTATGACATAAAGACTGTATATTTATGCTTTGAACTGAATATTAAATATATTCTCCATTGTAAAAATTCCACATGTACACTGACACAAAGAATGTACATTTGGTGTACAATACAGCTGTGTGTATATTGTGCACATACTCCAACGGGTATATTGTGTACATAGGCATAAAGAAGGCCTATTTTCAAGCATTGATTAATTGGCATAGTGCTCCAGCGACGTAAGGAATGTGTAAAGTTCCTTATTGTATACATATGCTCCAGAGTAATGTATGTATTTATGTATGGTTTAGATTCTCAAGCATACTAATGCATTTTAAAGTTTAGAATGAAGAATATACGTTTAGTGGAGAGACTAATAACCCCTTGTGTCGGGTCTCCTCTGAGCTGAATAAATTGTCTGGCGTTGTTAGTTAAATAAAATATTATGTGTCGTTCCCATAGTGAAGGGGTTAAGGTTTTACATACAAAATAGAAGAAGTATTTTTTCCCTTTAAATCATCTTTTAACACAAACTTGTTTTTATTTTTCATGCTATAGTTATATTGGCAGGAAACCATTATAATTAACCCACCATCGTATATCACTAAAGCCACAATTAACTTTAATGATCAACAACAACAAAAAACCCGCGCCATCTCCAGTATTAAACGTTCAAACGATAAAAGCTTCAACAGCTAGACATAAGCTCGGGGTGTTGCATGACCCAAAGGTGTGGACGGAGTTTGAAACAGGTGCAACAGCCATCTTACAGGTGCTGTGATTGGTAGCTACTGTTTACCAGACTCTGCCCACAGTGATGGCAGACACAACAATACCTCTACCTTATAATCAATTCACTTTACTACAAAGTAGATGGCGCTGACGTGTATTTTTCTGAATAAAACCCAGATCAAAGAGACAATCGACCCGCCATTTATGTTTTGCTGTCAAGACCTTCATTGTCCGTTTCAACACCAACAGGGCAGGGGCGCGGGATACATGGATACAGTGTTCGTGTTTAATATGACAATATGAGAAAATTACAAAAATAAACACTTGTTATTCTGTAAGGTTAGATTCGGTTAAGTTATGTTAGGTTTAATTAAGTTAATTTGGAGGTTGAATTAGGTTAGCTTAAGTTATAAAAGGTTATGTTAAGTTGGGTTGGGTTACACAAGAACATAAGAAAATAGGCCGGAGTCTGCAATAGGCCGGTTGGCCTGTGCTTGGCAGCTCCTGTCGAGAGTTACTACCACTCTCTATCATCCATGAATCTATCTAGCCTCCTTTTAAAACTCTCCAGCGTTCCAGCACTTACTATAAAGTTGCTAAGCTTGTTCCACTCGTCCACCACCCTATTTGTGAACCAGTTCCTTCCTATCTCCCTCCTAAACCGAAATTTATCCAACTTAAATCCGTTGCTACGAGTCCTATCCTGCTCGGATATTAGAAGAACTTTATCTACATCGCCTTTATTGATTCCTTTCACCCACTTAAATACTTCTATCATATCTCCCCGCACTCTTCGTCTTTCTAGGGAATGCAAGTTTAGTTTCTTTAACCTATCTTGATATAGAAGGTTTCTATGGAAGGTTGGGTTGGGTTAGGTTAGGTTAGGTCTCACCGTACAAAACTTGGCAATGAAGTAACGGAGTATGAAATCTCACTATAGGAGGCATGAAATATATGCAAATTTAAACACAGACTTGCACACAATTCTTACACGACAACTCGCCTCACTCACCTCAAGAACAATCACCGGGTGACGTCTGAACAAGAAAAAAAATTAATTGTGTTGGACGTCTTACGCACAAGAGTTTCACAAGAGGTGAGAGTTTTATTGTCGCCGGAGACAAGAGGGCGCTTTTTGTCGCCTTGTCTTGTGTGGTGTAAGATGACCATCGAGCCATTGTTGACGCTGGCCACCCCTTGTGTACGGGTCATGATCTAGGTGCCCCTGTTGACCTTTTGTGTGTGGGTCATGATCTACGTGCTCCTGTTGACCTGTTGTGTGTCACCCCTTGTGTACGGGTCATGATCTAGGTGCCCCTGTTGACCTTTTGTGTGTGGGTCATGATCTACGTGCTCCTGTTGACCTGTTGTGTGCCACCCCTTGTGTACGGGTCATGATCTAGGTGCCCCTGTTGACCTTTTGTGTGTGGGTCATGATCTACGTGCTCCTGTTGACCTGTTGTGTGTCACCCCTTGTGTACGGGTCATGATCTACGTGCTCCTGTTGACCTGTTGTGTGTCACCCCTTGTGTACGGGTCATGATCTACGTGCTCCTCTTGACCTGTTGTGTGTGTGTGTGTGTGTGTGTGATCTCCACTCTCCACACCGACAGTTTAACAGTTAGAATTGTAACATACTAACAGGCAGTAATAGAAAGTGTAATTCGCTGAAAGGTTGACAGTGTGACTAGAAAGAACGACAGTTTGAAATTTATAATGGTTGATGTTTTTTAAGCAATAGACCGTCTTTAAAGGCGTAATAAGTGTGTACAGGAAAATATAAAATCGTAACAAGAAAATAATGGGATCACCTATAGGTGAGCCTTATTATACCTGATAATTAAACACCTTGGTAGGGTTAGGCTAGGTTAGGCCGGTTTACTGTAGGTTAGGGAATGAATCATCGGGTTCATGTGATTCAAAAACATTTTTCGGTACTGATTCACAGCGATTCACACGATAAGTATTTCTGGTAAATGAGGGCGTTAAGGTGCGGCCGAACCAAAGCAACATCGTTGGGGACACGGTTAGAAACAGTGTGGCCAACAGCTGGTGTAGACTGTTGATGTGTGGAACAGTGTGGCCAACAGCTGGTGTATGACTGTTGGTGTGTGGAACAGTGTGGCCAACAGCTGGTGTAGACTGTTGGTGTGTGGAACAGTGTGGCCAACAGCTGGTGTAGACTGTTGGTGTGTGGAACAGTGTGGACAACAGCTGGTGTAGACTGTTGGTGTGTGGAACAGTGTGGACAACAGCTGGTGTAGACTGTTGGTGTGTGGACAACAGCTGGTGTAGACTGTTGGTGTGTGGAACAGTGTGGCCAACAGCTGGTGTAGACTGTTGATGTGTGGAACAGTGTGGACAGCAGCTGGTGTAGACTGTTGGTGTGTGGAACAGTGTGGACAACAGCTGGTGTTGACTGTTGGTGTGTGGAACAGTGTGGACAGCAGCTGGTGTAGACTGTTGGTGTGTGGAACAGTGTGGACAGCAGCTGGTGTAGACTGTTGGTGTGTGGAACAGTGTGGACAACAGCTGGTGTAGACTGTTGGTGTGTGGAACAGTGTGGACAACAGCTGGTGTAGACTGTTGATGTGTGGAACAGTGTGGACAGCAGCTGGTGTAGACTGTTGGTGTGTGTAACAGTGTGGCCAACAGCTGGTGTGGACTGTTGATGTGTGGAACAGTGTGGACAGCAGCTGGTGTAGACTGTTGGTGTGTGGACAACAGCTGGTGTAGACTGTTGATGTGTGTAACAGTATGGCCAACAGCTGGTGTAGACTGTTGGCGTGTGTAACAATGATTGCATCGTTATTCCGCAATGTTAATGACAATGTTACCAACATCGTTACACTGATGTGGATGAATCAATGCAAGCAATGTCGGTAACAGGTGTTGGCTACACTGTTAACAACAATATTAAGGGGATTTCACGAACATGTTGACTACATTTTAAATGGGAACAGTTTTGATAACATACAACTGTCTCCAGGTGATGACGTTTTTGTTGGCAACACTGGTAATTAGCACTGGTGTGTCTAGGTGACGAGGAAGGTGTGTGGTATACAGCGCCGTAGTCTATCTGAGTCAGCATGGAGTGGTGTGAAGAGAACGTGTTCATGCTAATCGAACTGTATCACTCTCATCTATTGTTGCAGGCTCCTACAAATGTAGTTTACAATATAAGGTTAGAAAGACGGATGCGTGGAAGGAGATTTCCCAAGTGCTAAATATAGATAAAGTAGAGGTAGAAAAGAAAAGTATTGATTGGGCAGTACCGATGAGAGGGAAAGATAACAGCGGAGAAGAAATGCCTACAGGACAGAAACAAACCTGTCCCTACAACGACCGAACTCGCCAAAATCGTGTTGTTAACTAAACCGGCTGTGTGGACTATATGAATACTACACCTCTGTTTCTGACAATGTTGCCTACAATGTTGCTAAAATATGTGCCATTAGAGTGGATTCAGTTACAACATTGTGACCACCAATGTTAGCAGCTTTGATCCAATTATCAACAATGTTCCAAACACTGTTGCGTTGGTGTAGACATTCAATTAACTTTGTTGCAAACATTGTTGATAAATGTTGTCCAGCAAATTTACAACAGTGTTCCTAACAATGTTAAGTTTGTGTGGACTGGACTTTGAACATTGTTGATAACACAGTCGCCAATACATGTTACAAACAATGTTTGCACTTGGTGTGGCCGCACCTTAAGAATGTACCGAACTGGTTGACACAAAGAGCATTAGAAGTAAACCCAGACTCTACCTTAACTATAAATGCCTGCACTTACAACTAGTATTTGGAAGGATTCTGTAGACCTTACTTTACCTTCTAAGTGGTATTATGTGAATGAGTTAAGACGAGGAATTCACGAAAAAAATATATATTCGAAATTAAAGTAAAGTCTCAGTGTAAATCTAATGTGGTATTCTTGGTATAGCCTGGACTGTTGGTAGGTACTGGGCATTTATAGGTTCTTGACAAAAGTAGTAAGACTGAAGGAGGGGGAGAGAGAGAGAGAGTGCACAGGGGGCAGTGTCCTCGCTCGTCCTTGTGAGAGAGTGTTTTAGGGTAATAATTGTTTGAGTCGGTAGTATTGTGGCAGGATGTACGCTCCACTCCCCCATCCCCACCACCATTGTCCTCCCTCAGGTGTGTAGTGCAGGTGTGCGCGAGCCAGGTATACATTGAGGCCAGGTACGTGTTACAGGTGTGTAGTGCAGGTGTGTAAGAGGCCAGGTAGGTATGTAGGAAGCCAGGAGGGTACTACAGGTGTATAGGAGACCAAGAGAGTACAGCAAGTGTGTACGAGATTAGGAGGATACTTCAGGTGTGTACGAGGTCAGGTGGGTACCGCAGGTGTGTACGAGATTAGGAGGGTACTGCATGTATGTACGAGGTCAGGTGGGTACTGCAGGTGTGTACGAGATTAGGAGGGTACTGCAGGTGTGTACGAGATTAGGAGGGTACTGCAGGTGTGTACGAGTTTAGGAGGGTACTGCAGGTGTGTACGAGTTTAGGAGGGTACTGCAGGTGTGTACGAGGTTAGGAGGGCACTGCAGGTGTGTACGAGATTAGGAGGGTACTGCAGGTGTGTACGAGGTTTGGTGAGACTGGGACCCATTAGTACTTGAGCTTTTCATGACTGGCCCCATACCTAATGACCAAGTTTAGAGACAGTTAGAAACAGTCTATAGATACTTAAACAGTCTGGACAGTCTATAGACACTTTAGAAAGTCTGGAAAAAACCTTATGGAAAGAATGGGAATTTGTTACGCGATGGCTTTATCAATAATAATAATTCGATGACAGTACACATCACTTCCCATCTCTCCAGACTAAAGGGCATGATGGTTGGTGTCGTGAGTGGAAACACACAAAACCTGCACAAGTCATCAAGGCACACACGGTCGTAATAGGAATCCTTGACGGTGATTATAGAGTCAACACTGTAGCTCAGTGAGGGTACAATCAGGGTACAGTGGGAGGTATTACTGCAATGTACGTACGTGTGTCTGCATGTATAAGTGTAGGGTGTATGTGTGTGTGTAAATCTAGGGGGCGTGTGTGTATGTGTGTAAGTATAGGTAGGTGTGTGTGTGTGGGGTGCATGTGTGGGAGTAAGTAGGAGATGACGGACGGACCCAGCTTCCCCCCTTGCACCATGCTCAGAACGGGGTGACCACACTGCCCTGAGGTACAGAGAGAGAGAGAGAGAGAGAGAGAGAGAGAGAGAGAGAGAGAGAGAGAGAGAGAGAGAGAGAGAGAGAGAGCATGAAACAACTGGGGATATTTTCACGGCTACATGACGTCAGGTTTCTTTCTTTAACGAAGCGGCGGTCTCCCAGACTCACGCAGGTGACCCCAGGAAACCCCAAACTTCTCCTCACACGCCTCCTGTTGCTGCCCTCAGACCTCCCACCACCACCCCCACCAGTATCACCACGACCACCACCACCACTATCATCCCCACAACTACCACCACTATCATCACCACAACCGCCACTGCAACCACTATTATCACCACAACCGCCACTGCAACCATTATCATCATCACAACCACCACTGCCACCACCACCACCACACCACCACTATCCTCACCCTCACCACCATCATCACCACCACACCAACAAACTATCACCACACACTACTATCACCACCATTACGACAGCACACCTACACCACCACCATCATCACCATAACTCACCACATCACCACCCTGTCCCTGTTCGCAACTTCAATTCTGTCTCCCCCTGCACTCAGTCCCCCCCCCTTTCACCCAGTCCCCCCCACCTCTCCTCACTCACCACTTTGTCCTGCCTACCCCCTCAGCCACACCACACCCGCATGCCTCCACTCAACTCACTTACCACAACGTTTCGTACGGCCCTTCTATTTAACGTTTGATTAAGTAGCCGAAACAAGTCTGGCCACCTGAACGCATAGTCTACATGATTATTGTGTGTGTGTGTGTGTGTGTGTATGTTTGTCTGTGTACAAGAGTTACCTGTCCACTGATCATGATTTTAATAAGTGAAGCAACAAATAAAGTTTAAGTTCTGGACTAATGAAGAGAGAAGCTGAAAGTTTATCCTAATATTCTAGCCTTGACAGGTAGCTTGGTTGGGTTGGGTTTGGTCTCCTGGCTGTAAGGTCACACGGTTAGTTTGATCCAGTATACTATTTATAAACTGTACAGCACTGCCGCAGAAACCCTCATACTCTGGTATATTAGATCAACAAGTGTCTACCAGCCGAACAACAAAAGAAAACGCAGAACGGACTCGACTTCCATTTTCCTCTCCCGACTCACCCCTCATGCCATCTATTGAGCTTAACTAGAACGAAAGGACGTTCTCTTTGATACAGATAGTGACTACTACAGGGGGAACTATAACAAGTTCATCATCGTTTAGGCCTTCGTGTTCACTTGTTTATTGGTACCAGTTCTTTTATTTTTTTTTTCAGTAAAGTTGATGCATTTGGGACATAACACAATAAAAATAACTTTACCTATCTGGTGCAGAACAAACTTTATGTTTACCATTGTTTACTTACACTATACCTGCACATTCTTTGTATACCTGCGATATCTATGTATATTTGCACTGCCTATGTACTCAAAACACGTATATCTGTCTTTCGTCATCTGGGAAACGCAAGGACAAGTGCTACCTTGGCTACAGCTGAGGCTGGGATGGTTGTTGAATACCAAGCGATATGTCATTCTGAAATACATTATTAATGTAAGGAATTATATTACATCTAGGTTGGTGGTGCTTAATACTTAACACATTATACAGGGGGGCAGTCACTAGGTGTTTCTATACGGAATTTTATCTAAGGAACAATATCACATGACAGTATTGATTAATTGTTCGGGGAATCATAGTTAAAGAACACCGAACAAGATAATCTATATTAAACACAGCATTACCGGGAGCGCCGCCATTGAACATACATGTATCACGAGGCGTTTATGTATGGAAAGTGAAAGCTGTGAATCACCCTACCTTCCGTCCTTCACATGTCGGCTACACTCAAGGAGGCATACAAGTTCTTAATTGCACACCAACGGTATATATGTGTGTTTTCCTTGCTCTATAACCCCTTAATATTAGGCAAATGAAACCATTTAATGTAGTAAAAAATCCTCCCAGTGTGTTGATGCATTGTGATGGCATTAATATAAATAGCCATCAAGACAGACTTTTTATGTCTGTTCGGGTGGTCTGAGATAAGCTTATGACTTACGTGTGTGGGTGTGCCTGTAGTGTGTTTGGGAGAGGTTCGAGAAGAATTAGAAGTTGAATATAAAACTACGTATTTTTATATATACATACAGTAAATTTAATTTCTCTAGACAAATATGCATAGTGTACCTAAATTAAATCATGATATATCACAGTAATTGATTAAATTATTGGTTTTCAATCACGTATCAACACCTGAACAGACAAAGCAGAGACTCGATTGCTTTCGTAATTCGGAGATCCAAAACTAATGGAAACTCATGTCAAGTGAATCGAATGCTTGTTCCATCCCATAAATGTGTGTCGGATTTTGCCAAGGGAATTTTGTTCGCGACTTTACAGCGACGGAAAAAATCCACCTGAACACTTGGCAATATCTGGCATCTATTTCTGGGTAATGTAAATTTTTTTATGTCGGAACCACAAAATGGAGGAAAAAATACTCCCCTTCACCTAATGATCCTCAAGTACTTATATGCCACATACTGCCAAGTGTCGAAGGAATTTTGACCGTAAATGAACATTGTTTGTATACCTACACTATCGATGTACAGTCACTCAAACTATCTATACAAAAATGTGTTGAAAAAAATTACACAACGAGCGAAGGATTTTGAAAACCCTACCGAGACAAGAGGAGCAGCAGTGTTCATTCTGAAATTGATCGACCCCACCAAGCAGAGATCATTTTTTTGAGGGACTGTACAAGTGTGCAGTCATCCATAAAATTCCGGTAACCTGCTTCAATATTCTGAATCCCAAACCGAGCCTTCGAACTAGGACCAACTGTTGGTCCTCTGGCTACGAGGTTTTAACTACAGGAACCTTGATATAGTCGAAGTGGATTTGATGGGTGAGACTTGTCGTGGATCGACCTTAACTCAAATATGAAAATATATGATTCCATAGGCAGGAACAAAGCCTGTTATGACTACATAGAGCAATAACGGTAGAAATTAAAGAAAACAATATATAAATAAATTATATAAACATTTAGTAATTTTGAAGAACAGCATTACCACCAGAAGACGTTGTTCGATTTCGTTCATTTTTTCCACTGATGTAACATCATTATGATAAGTGATTAGTATTTTAAAAAGAAAACAACTTTTTAATTTAATTATAACTATTTTTAATATATTTTTTGTTTTTCTCTATTTACGATTATAACTCACCTGTAGTGGGAAGGGCATGGAGGATGAGGGGGAATTGCGGGGTAAAGACACTGTGGAAAAAACTGATCATATGACACTAAAATGATGTCTCTCGGCGTTTTGTACGTGAAGAAATTAATTATTTACAGTAAATAAATCTCCGAAAAATCTGCAGTCACCGAGTGGCAGCTGTTTGTTTACAAATGGCCCACTCGGTCCCAGTATACTCTGACGACCACAAAAAAAAAAAAAGAAGTAAATTTACACCGTGACGCTTCAACAAAGTTGTTTTCATTGGTACCAGATATCAAAGTAAGTATTTTCTGTTTAATATGGGGGGAGGGAGGGTTCCACCCCCCGGCTAGGAAGTTAGATAAGGTTGGGTAGGTTTATTTAGCTGGTTAGGTCAGGTTCTATTAGGTTCTAGTAAATATCACCTCTTTTAAAATACTACTATAATGATAACGTATCTGGAAAAAAATTAACGAAATTGAACAGCTCCTTCTGCTGTAGTGCTGTTCTCAGACATTACCAAACATTTAAGCAGTCACACACAAATACAGATAAATAATTTGCCATCCACATTCCTGCTGTGTGAATGGAAAGTGAAAGGAGCGTCACAAGAAGCTCTTTAATACTGACGACACTGAGGCGTTAGTGGACAAACAATGTAAACAACTGTGACCCCCTGTCAACAAATTACACCACAGACACTAAGAAACTCTTCGATATAATTACTTCACTTTAATGTTTAAAGTTTTACTGCAAAATGTACTTAAATTAATCACATTCATTTCAGTAAAGGTTAGGGAGACGCTCGCCACTGCTATTTGATTAACAGATTATCACGATCCTTTCAACGGAATCATTATTTTGATGGATGTTAATCATTTTTACACGTGACAATACTTGGAAATGCAGCCCAACTAATTTTAGTGGGTTACGACCACGAGCAGGTAAACATGAATAGCATTAATTAATACAGTAATTTTGGTGTGAGATTTATGAAATTATGATAAAAAGCCATTGAACCTTCCCAACTCAAACAATATTAACCCACAAACAGAGCTAAGGCTTTCACTTGGCTCAGCCATGTCAACATTATTCTTATTGTCCATTCTGTATCTATATTTTTCTGGCTAAATAAACTGTCTCAAAATTATTTTAGTCCCATGAGCACTAAAGTACTTAATATAAAGCAAGAACTAGGTATACCCAGTGTTAAAGACAGATTAATTGAAGTCAACCTGATGATAGCCCGGAGGTTTTTACGTGGAGGAACCTGATAACATTGTTTCTAAGAAACTGATTGAATGTATGAACCATGGGACTGGTGAACCTAAATGAATCCAAACTACAGCTACACATATGAAGATGTTTGGACTAGACCACCTGTACAATGCTGAGACACAACACCACCTCCACCCTGGCGGACAGTTCCCTTCGATATCACAATACCGACATAAACGCCTAAAAGATTAATTATACAAAGTATTTATCTCCAACACACTGCCAAATTGAGAGCTCTTGAACACATACACACTCTACAGACTGATGATAATATCACACAGACCATCTACACTGATGGATCTCTCAACACCGCCTGTGGGAGGGCTGGAAGTGCTGTCGTTGTGACTCAACCTTACGGTAATACAATTGAAAAAGGAGTTAGAATTAACAACTGGACATCCACTCTACAAATTGAATTAGTTCCCATACTCACAGCCATTAAGTTTGTTGACACCACTGTCACTGACATTCTCATCATCACTGATTCTCTAGCCTCACTCCTTGCCCTTCACAATATCAACTCAGGTTGTCACGCGCTTGTCTCTAAAGCCAGACACAAATGTGCGTACCTTGTTGACCGGGGTGTCAATATCAAACTATTGTGGATCCCCTCTCACATAGGCCTCATAAAACATGACAGAGTTGATGCCCCTGCCAAACTCGCGTCTAACAAAGACACTGTTGAATACAATCTGGGTCTGTCAAACAGAACCCTTAAAACTGTAATTAGGAAAGAACTTCTTGATGAATTTGACGCAAGAAGACAATTGCAAACAGGCACTAGTCGATCCTTTGTTTACCATGATGAGATGAATTAAGGGAAACGTGTATATGGAGCAAGTAACACGATCACTAGATTACAAGATGTTATAACCGCTAGACTAAGGTTAGGATATAAGTACCTCTGGCAGTATGTCCCTCAAGCAGATGTGAACAAAACTAAATTTAAAGTGTGTGGTCAAACATTTGGCCACACACTCGAATACTATGTCCTCGACTGTGTGAAGATAGAACCTTTTAGGGACAGGTCCAACCCCACCGTGTGTGAAATGGCACAACACTTTATCTCGAATGACAAGATAGAGGACATATTAAGATTGTATCCACTTTTTTGCACTCGGTAGCTATATCAGTTCCCTTGTATAGAACCACACACACAATGTGCTTGAATACCTCTAACGTAAATGTGAATAGTAAAGTGTGCGGTCAGACATGCTCCTGTACTCACGCAGTTGTGAATAAGTTACCCTTTATGTGCAAAACAAAACAAAGAATTTTTTTAAAATACTCTAACATTCAACGCCATCCTGACCACGGGGGTTAGTTATACTGACTCCTTGTGAACTCTATAATCCTTTTGCGCTACCGCTCAAAGGATGAGTATTGGGTGCACAATAAACTACCCGCTGTAGTGGCAAAATTAAATTAAGATAACATACCTTCCTTCCCCCGCCTACCCAGCGAAAAACCATTAGTTACCAGTGGAACATTATTAAGTATAACTATAAAAACAAATCGTAAAAAACCACGGAGACAGGAGACAATAGCGGTCCCCTTAACAACTACCTTAATATCCTTTTCGCATTTTTGTTGACCACACGATTATCACCCAATATTAACCAAGAACAGTCAGGCATGATTCTAACTCTATAACCCACCTGCTCCCTTCACCTCCTACTCTGCCTCCCCTTCCCTCCCTCCACCTCCTTCTTTTCCCTCCCAATCTTACTATGAAATTTACTTATTTTATAATGATAAAAAAACAAAGATGACTTTACATACCACTTCAGAGTAGACCACAACCAGCGTAGATCAAGTCTCAGCACTAATAAGACAGTAGATCAAGTCTCAGCAACAGCGTAGATCAAGTCTCAGCACCAATAACACAGTAGATCAAGTCTCTGCACCAGCAACAGAGTAGATCAAGTCTTAGCACCAGCAACACACAACCCTTACACAGGTCACCAACACACTGGTCACTGAGTTGTTCATCAGCTCAGCAACAGATACAGAGAGGAAAGATAAAGGATTAATAACCAACGTTCATAATATGGGGATGTAGTTTGTGAGCTGAACCACAGATGGCGGTATAATGAGGCACGGATCGAAACTGCTTCGACTTGGGAAGTTGGGCAGTCTCGGGAAGGTTACCTACCGGACTTTGGTGGCCGACCGTACTGTAGTACAGTACTTAACTTGCTTGACGTTTTTACTGAATACCTATATATCTATTTATCTAGTTATCAGAACTAATAGCTTATTCTAGGAGTCGGTGCTTTTCAACCTTTTTCACAGTGGGTCACCTTAGGGAAGCTCTTCCACTAACTGGGGAATCCCATTATGAGGCCGGACAAACATGCTATATGCAGGGATCAGAACACACTAAAAACATCGTCACAAAAGTCGTGGCACAGCCTGCTCTCTCGTGCACGACCTTCTGGAAAGTGACCATTTCCCCGCTGTTCCAGATTCCGAAAAAAAAAAAAAAATGCCCAGCCATCATCTGTCAGGGATAGAGTAACATTAGGGGTACTAAGAAATTGTGCCTCCCCCCTCACACTTCACACTCTGACGACAACAATTACTTGAAAGCGGACATTTTTTGTTATTTCAATTTAATCAATACTTTTTATTATTGCTATTTCAACTTTTTATCCCCACCCCAATCTGGAGTGGTGATATTGTTTTCATTTTTATTTCTTTATATATATTTTTTCTTCAAAACGTAAATAACACACAACTAAGGCAATCGTGTTTTTATAAATTAAGATAAGCAGAGTTACCGAGAACACAACAAGAAATATGTAGGGAAGTGAGTAGTGGGAGTGGGAAGGTCACCAGCTTCACCACCGCCACTGATGATGGCTCCCTGCCAGCTTTTATTTATTTATTTTACAACAGAACATAAAAAAATACAGAATTCTTTGTTACAGAATATAAAAAGCTCTTGTTTTATAGAAACTAGTTACTTGTGTCTGCGGCTTAGCAGACTGCTCTTTGGCACATATCACGTTTGTGTTTTATTTATTATTAATTATTTGAATTGTATTAACACTAATTGTAAAATAAATGGTAATTATCAGGTTTGAACAAATCATGCTTAATAAAATAAACAACCATTCACTTGACAAAATGGTGTTCATCATTCAGTTAATGGCTTTTTTGCTGTTGTGTTTCATGTATCAGTTTATCCCAAGGGAAAGTGATCTCTTTGAGAGCGAGTCGCACCAGTGTGTCGACGTCCAGGAAACAGTTCCGTTTCTTCGTTCTGTCATCGACAGGAGTTGAAAATCCTTTTTCCGACAGGTAGGTGGTCGGCATAAGAACAGGAGTAGTCATGGCTTCCTTGGTCAGAGTCAAGTATTCAAGTACTTTCAGCAGACACATCCACGTAAAGTGGAGGCTCATGGAATTGGAGGAGATATTCTAAATTTAATTAAGGCGTGGTTACGGGACAGGAAGCAGAATCAATATTAATGGCACTAAATCAGATTGGGGTACCGTCACTAGTGGGGTACCCCACCGATCAGTACTTGGACCATTATGTTTTACTATATACACAAACGAAATAGATATACGCGTACATAGCGATACACAGTAGGTAAATTTGCTGACGACACTAAAATAGGGTGTATAATGAAACCTGACTGCAGGAAGATCTAAAAAAAAATCTCATAGCCTCAAAAAGGGGCGATGGAATTTAATGTGAACAAATGTAAAGTACTTAGTCTAGGAGATGTAAATAGAGAAACCAGATATCAGATGAACAACGTTGATATAGAGAAATCCGACAGTGAAACAGATCTAGAAATAATGATAACTACAGTAGGAATCTTAAACCAAGACAACAATGCGCATTTGCTCGAAACAAGGCTAACAAAATACTTGGGTTCATACAAAGGAGTGCTAGTTACATGACTAGCAAGGTTATCCTAAAACTGTATCATTCGCTTGTGAGACCTCACTTGGATTATGCTCGTCCTACAGAATGGATATTTAATCCCTAGAAAACATTTAGCGGAGGATATGAGAAACCTTGAGTATAGAGACAGATTAAAGCATCTTAATTTGCACTTTCTCGAGAGACGTAGAATGAGCGGCGATATGATCGAGGTGTATAAATAGAAGTCAGGGCTAAAAGAAGGCGATATAACAAAGGTACTTAAACTATCCAACCAGGAGCGAACTGGTAGCAATGGTTTTAAATTAGACAAATTTAGATTTAGGCGTGAGATAGGTAAACATTGGTTTGGAAATAGAATAGTGGATGAGTGGAACAAGTTACCAAACATCATCATTCACTCGAATACGCTGGATAGCTTCAAACATAGGTTGGATGGATATATGAGCGGTAAGGGTTGGGTGATAAAAGGGACTGCCTAGTAAGGGCCAATAGGTCAACTGCAGTTTCCTCCATTCTCGTGTTATTAAGTGATGGTGATAGTGATGGTGACTCCTGTATTTCTTAGGTGTTTTTGGCTCCGGCAACTACCATGGCTGCCCCACCTACTGCTGTTGGGACTTCAGCACCTGCCCAGCTAGGCAGTAGAGTGAAGTTGATGTCCCTGGCACGCAAGCAGGAGATAATGGACTGGCTGGACAATGGCGAGAGAGTCGCGACAGTGGCCCACGCATTTGGAGTCAATGAGTCGACCGTCAGGAGTAATCGGGAAAAGATACTTCAGGTCTTTAACGACTCCTCTACTTCTGCTCATGACCACATTCGTCGTATAAGGAAGGCTATAGATGACCACGAAGAAGATGCAGGTGTTGTACCAGAATCCTAAAAGATAGCGAATGTGATACCGATCTTCAAGAAGGGAGATTGATCGCTATCCTCTAACTGCCGTCCAATTAATTTAACATCAATTGTAGGCAAATTACTGGAAACAATAATTACAAACTCAATTCGAAATCACCTGGAGAAACACAAATTGATCAATGATTCCCAACATGGCTTCACAAGTAGGCGTTCATGTCTGATAAATCTATTATCATTCTTTTCATCTGTTTTCGAATCAGTGGATGACGGACTTTAGTAATGCCTTCGACAGGGTCCCCCACGAAAAACTAATACGTAAAGTGGAGGCTCATGGAATTGACGATGTTCTAAACTGGATTAGGGCGTGGTTGCAGGACAGGAAACAAAGAGTCAGCATTAATGGCACTAAATCCGATTGGGGTGACGTCACTAGTGGAATACCCCAAGGCTCAGTACTTGGGCCTTTACTATTTATTATACACATAAACGACATAGATAGAGGCTTATATAGGCGTAAACAGTAACATAAGTAAATTTGCTGACGATACTAAAATAGGGCGAGTAATTAAATTTGTCGAAGACTTCGCTAAACTACAGGAAGATCTAAACTATTTTTTCACATTGTCTGAAAAATGGCAGATGAAATTTAATGTGGATAAATGTAAAAGTACATAGTCTAGGAGATGTAAACAGAGAAACCATATATCATATATGAGATAAATAACGTTGGTATAGAGAAATACGACTGTGAGAAAGATTTAGGGGTAATGATAAGTAGGAATCTTAAACCAAGACAACAATGTGTATTTGCTCGAAACAAGGCTGACAAAGTACTTGGGTTCATACAAAGGAGTGTTAGTTACAAGACTAGCGAGGTTATCCTAAAACTATATCTTGCTCTTGTGAGACCTCACTTGGATTACGCGGTTCAGTTTTGATCACCATACTACAGAATGGATACAGAATCCCGAGAAAGCATACAGAGGAGGATGACAAGAATAATCATGGGCATTAGGAAACTTAAATATAAGGACATATTAAGGCATCTGAATTTGCACTCCCTCGAGAGACGTAGAGTGAGGGGCGTTATGATTGTGGTGTATAAATGGAAGTCAGGGTTAAACAGAGGTGATATAACAAAGGTACTTAAATTATCAACCAGGAGCGAATTCGTAGCAATGGTTATATTGAGACACATTTAGATTTAAGCGGGGAATAGGTAAACATTGGTTTAGAGATACAGTAGTGGATGAGTGGAACAAGTTACCAAACATCATTATTAACTCGAATACGACGGACAGCTTCAAATATAGGTTGGACGGATATATGAGCGATAGGGGTTGGGTGTAAACGGGACTGCCCAGTATGGGCCATTGGCCCGTTGCAGTTTCCTCCATTTTTATGTTCTTATCATACAGACACACAGACCACACTAACACACAGACCACACTAACACACAGACGACACTGGCAGACAAACCACATTGACACGCAGTTTACACAGGCACAGTCCTTCCAGGCAAAACATTACAGTAGGTGTTAAGTTGTCACTGAGTCTATGTTTCCTGTCCTAACATATAATCACATTTTATTATATTTGTTTCTAAACAGACAAACACAGTAACCTTGTAAGGCCATGTGAGGATGAATTTGTGTCATTAAATCAGCAGAAACAATAAATCATATTACGGTAACTTTTTGTTATCGGCAAATCTATAAATTTCTAAAGCTGACTGGATTGTACTGTCTCAAGCAAAAGTTCGCCCCCTCCCTGCATGAGCTCCCAAACCGAAGCAATATCGACCCCAAATGAGATAGGAATAAACTTTAACTTCGGCGGGACAGATGTGTGTCGGTGGGAGAGTGAAAGGGTGAGGCAGAACTCTGGTATTGTGAGGGGCAGACTGGAGTAACTCACCCTATAATTACCGCCAGTACACCACAGCAGGAGGTGGGTGTCCGTAGCCGTCCTGTTGAGCCCTCTCTTCTCTCCGTCTCTCACTCACTCACTCCTTTTCTCGTCACTCGACTTTCCTCCTTCCCTCCCTACCTCCCTCTCTCCTACATTCGACCTCTTTCACTCAAGGGGTGTTAACAGGAGCTCTGTTATCTTAGCACACAGTAGACAGGGGATGTTACAGGAGCCGTGTCGTGTTTTCTTAGCACACAGCAGACAGGGGGTGTTGACTGGAGCTGTATCGTGTTATCTTAGCACACAGTAGACAGGGGTGTTAACTGGACACATGTTGTGTTATTTTAGCACACAGCAGACATGGGGTGTTAACTGGGGCACATGGGTGTTGTCTTAGGTTGGTAATGGAACAAACAGACTCCGCCGCTGAGTAGAAAACCAAGACAGTGTGGCGGCCTCCTTGATCTGCTCACCCAAGACATAAGAACATAAGAACATAAGAATGGAGGAAACTGCAGCGGGCCTATTGGCCCATACTGGGCAGTCCCGTTTACACCCAACCCCTATTGCTCATATGAGCATCCAACCTATGTTTGAAGCAATTCAGCGTATTCGAGTTAATGATGATATTTGGTAACTTGTTCCATTCATCCACTACTCTGTTTCCAAACCAGTGTTTACCTATTTCACGCCTAAATCTAAATTTGTCCAATTTAAAACCATTGTTACGAGTTCGCTCCTGGTTGGATAATTTGAGTACCTTTGTAATGTCCCCTTTGTTTAGCCCTGCCTTCCATTTATACACCTCTATCAGGTCGCCCCTCGCTCTACGTCTCTCAAGGGAGTGCAAATTAAGATGCTTTAACCTGTCTCTATACTCAAGGTTCCTGATACCCGGGATTAGTCTTGTCATTCTCCTCTGGATTCTTTCCAAGGATTCTATATCCATTCTGTAGACGAACATTCTTAAAAGTTCCTAAGATGAATGTTTCTCGTAAGGAATCACTTGAAGGTTGAACACCACAGTTTATTTCAGCCGAATATTAACTATTCTAATGCTCTCTGCGGGAGGGGGTAAGGTTAGATTAGGTTAGGGTAAATTATATTAAGTGAGGTCAGGGTAGGTTAGGTTTGCGTCAGTTTAGAGCTAGTTTAGGCTAGGGGTAGGGGACTAGTCATCAGGATATCCTAATAAGTGCGTATATCTTGCAGTGTCGACTTGTGAAACAGACTTAGGGGTACTTGTAAGCCCGGACCTACGTCCTAGAAAACAATCCGTTAATGTTCGAAATAAGGCAAACAGAGTATTTGGTTTTATATTTAGAAGTGTAAGTAATAAGAGTGCAGAGGTCTTATTGCAACTATATCTTGCGCTAGTCAGGCCGCACCTCGATTATGCGGTTCAGTTCTGGTACCCTTATTATAGAATGGATATCAATTCACTGGAGTCGGTGCAGCGAAGAATGACGAAAATGATTCTGGGACTTAGAAACCTTCCATATCAAGATAAGTTAAAGAAACTTAACTTGCATTCCCCAAAAAGGCGAAGAGTGTGGGGAGATATGATAGAAGTATTTAAGTGGGTGAAAGGAATCAATAAAGGCGATATAGATAAAGTTTTTATAATATCCGAGCAGGATAGGACTCGTAGCAACGGATTTAAGTTGGATAAGTTTAGGTTTAGGAGGGAGATAGGAAGGAACTGGTTCACAAATAGGGTGGTGGACGAGTGGAACAAGGTTAGTAACTTTGTAGTAAGTGCTGGAGAGTTTTAAAAGGAGGCTAAATAGATTCATGGATGGTAGAGAGTGGTAGTAACTCTCGACAGGAGCTGCCATGGACAGGTCAACCGGCCTATTGCAGACTCCTTATGTTCTTATGTTCTTATATCAACACCCAAGGACGAGTTATTGCACCACGTGAACACAACACCGCCTGATGTCTTCATGACCACGTGAGGTCCCTCATATCAACTCCCGAGGACGAGTTACTACACCACGTGAACACCACACCACCCGATGTCTCCATGACTACGTGAGGTCCTTCATAGAAGCGAACTCGTAACAATGGTTTTAAATTAGACAAATTTAGAATTAGGCGCGAAATAGGTAAACATTGGTTTGGAAATAGAGTAGTGGACGACTGGAACAAGTTACCAAATATCATCATTAACTAGAATACGCTGGATCGCTTCAAACATAGGTTGGATGGATATATGAGCAATAGGGCCTGGGTGTAAATGGTACTGCCCAGTATGGGTCAATAGGCCCGCTGCAGTTTCCGCCATTCTTATGTTCTTATATCAACACCCGAGGACGAGTTACTACACCACTTGCAAGCCACACCACCTGGTGTTTCAATGGCCAGCCCAGGCCCGGGCCATCAACTGTAAACTATAATAATTTGTATGTTCAATTCATGTTCCTCCTTCTTTCAGTAATAAAAGCTTTTGTTAAACGACGCATCTAACCCACGTCTTTGTATGCAATAAGTCATTTTTGTCCAATGTATATTTTCAGCTTTCGGGCTGCAGAACTTTTTCAGTCAACCGTTAATTATTATTATTATAATTATTACACACACACACACAAACACACACACACACACAAACACACACACACACACACACACACACACACACACACACACACACACACTAATACTGAGGATCTGTATTGTTTAGTTTTCCAGAATTATTTACTATTTTTCTTTATTAATTTACAGGTGAGAGGGAGAAGAGGGAAGTTGGAGGCGTGACCCCACCCCTCCCTCTCCTAATGAGTGTTAAGTATCTTACTCGGCTTTGAACGTCTCATAGAAGACCTCATAATAAAAAATGAAGCCACATATTAAGTGCATCTCGCGTTCCTCTTCACGATTTTGTTGTGTCTTTGTCATGGCACGTGATAAAGGGGGCGTGACAGGTCTTACCGTGTTATGTGTCGTGTCAGGGGAATTATATCTTCAAATCTTGACTTTCTATGTCATTGCTTTTTTGCTAAAAAGGTAAAAAATAAAAAAAAATATTTAGATGTAAAAGTTTGTGATAAGTAGATAAATATACGTTGATGTATATATGATGATGACCACTGGGGCTTATTCTTGTTTACACGAGAGAGAAGTTATCAGTGTTATCAGATACAAGGTAGTACAATAAAGGGATAATCTTGTGTGGAGAGGAGATATTAAGTTTACTGCATTATGTCTCGAGAAATGTTCGTCTTACTGAAATTTTGTTGGTAATGTATCATCAACGTCTCTTGTTTATCAAGTGGAATTTCTCAGCACGTCCGTAGAGTACTTCCGTTACACCCAACTTTTGTGTCCAGATTTATGTTATTTTGCTGAAAAAGTGACCGAGACATCGCCCGGATTACAAACCAAATAAAACCTGTGACAAACAAACATACAGAGTAACCACGGAGTTAATAATCTCCCTGAGCCTCGCATACCACCTGGAGAGGGGATAGGCGAGGGAGAGGCAGGTGTACAGTTGCGTAAAGCGCCCAGCGTAGAACAATGATATCTTATATGTTTCTTCATATCCAATTTATCAATACCTTAGGTTGGTGGCTATGTAGGTACAACACTCGCCTCCTGTCCAAAGAGTAGGCGGTTCGCTACCGACCCAGCTGGGAAAGGGTATTTGGCTTTTAGGTAGGTAAGGTTATGGAAGTCGATTGGAGTGCTGACCACACTGCCTCCTTGTGTACCAATAACTTAGTGTGTTGTATCTAAGGTGGAAAAAAAGATTATATTTAATAACTGTCACAGATGAGAGATTGCCGGTAACTTGTACAGAAGACTAGGGTAAGAAGTGTGAGTCGTTCCTGTCTCACTCCTAGATGAAGGAGGAGCATGTAATAAGAAGGAGGAGTGATTGGCAGGAAGACTGACAGTCATGAACGTGACACACAAGTCAACTTAGCAGCTTTAAAGATCAGCTGTGTGTGTGTGTGTGTGTGTGTGTGAGTTACTGACAGTGTAGAGCGGACGTTCAAAAGTGGTGATGAGGTCAAGGTGTAGCTAAGGACTGTTTCGCTTGCAGGAGATGGTTTGGGTTTCGAGTTTTAGCGGCGTTAAAAGTTAATGGTGAGTATTTTCCCAGGGCATAATGGCCGTGGGATCACCAAGAGCGGATATGACGTATGCACCAGTCTACATCAGTTGGTGAAGCGTTAAGAGGCGTGGTGAGGTGGCGTGGGGAGGCGGCGTGGGGAGGCAGTGTACAGTAGTAGTAAGGCGGCGTGGTGAGGCGGTGTGGTGAGGTGTGGTAAAGTGGTTTAATATATTATAAGCATACACAATCACGTCTTAATTTAATATCATAATACACAATAAGCTTAATTCAAAATAAGAATAAACAATCAAGCTTAATTTGGGTCACGTCTTGTTACCAGGTCGCTGTTGCCGTGTGCCTGGGAGTCACGGGGTGTGGTGTACTCGTTGTGAGGGCCTATCGGTGGTAGAGCGTTCCCCCATAGTTACTGATTGCCCGCGCCATGTCGTTCTCCTGGCTCAGCTAAGCTTTGCTCTGACAAAACTCACTATAATACACAGTCAAGCTTAATTCATTATAAAAATACACAATAAAGTTTTAATTCAACATAAGAATACACAATCAAGTGTTAATTAAATGTAAGGCTACAGTGGGTAAAAATCTACAATTGATATCGAAACAGTTTATTTAACCAGAAAAATACTGCAACAGAGTCGATAATAATAATATTAACATGAATGAGCCAGTTGAGAGCCTGAGCTCTCTTGAAGGCATCTGATATATACTGTTCATTTATCTTAAGGAAGTATTATGTAGCATTTAGTATCATCTGGAATAGTACACGTAACATGGTGGTAGTACAAAAAAACATAAGAATGGAGGAAACTGCAGCGGACCTATAAGGCCCTTACTGGGCAGCGTATTCGAGTTAATGATGAAGTTTGGTAACTTATTCCATTCATCCACTACTCTATTTCCAAACCAATGTTTGTCTATTTCGCGCCTAAATCTAAATTTGTCTAATTTAAAACCATTGTTTCGAGTTTGCTCCTGGTTGGATAGTTTGAGTACCTTTGTAATGTCCCCTTTGTTTAGCCCCGACTTCCATTTATACACCTCGATCATATCGCCCCCCCCCCCCACTGTACGTTTCGCAAGGGAGTGCAAATTAAGATGTTTTAGCCTGTCTCTGTACTCAAGGTTTCTAATGCCCGGGATTAGTCTTGTCATTCACATCTGAATTCTTTCTAGGGATTCTATATCCATTCTGTAATACGGTGACCAGAACTGAACTGCATAATCCAAGTGAGGTCTCACAAGCGCAAGATATACAGTAGTTTTAGGATAACCTCGATAGTCTTGTAACTAACACTCCTTTGTATGAACCCAAGTACTTTGTCAGCCTTGTTTCGAGCAAATACAAAATTTTTTACTTGGCTTATGATTCCTACTTATCATTACTCCTAAATCTTTGTCGGATTTCTCTATAACATCGTTGTTCATCTGGTACCTGGTTTCTTTGTTTACATCTCCTATACTGAGTACTTTACATTTGTCCACATTGAATTTCATCTGCCATTTTTCAGACCATTCGAAAAATTTGTTTAGATCTTCCTCTAGTTTTGCGGAGTCCTCGTCAGACTTAATTACACAGGATCATATTGTGGGCACGTATTGGTATACAGTATACCGGGATCATAGATTACTATGGAAGCTTACTGGTATGGGTACGGTCAATGAATTTAGGTCATGTACCCTGAGCATGGTCTTCGTACCTATGACCATGCCCACAATGACGGGCATTACGGCCACGGATGCTCGTAGGTGACCGTCATACGCTGATTAATGGGCACCTAACTTTACATTTAGGGAAGTGAAGGCGGTTGAGTGCAGTGCCGGTCACGCTGTCTCCGTGTGTACTGAAGGTAGTGGATGGCGCCCACACTATCCTGTCAGTGGCTAATATAATATAATTATCACCATTGGAAAGAAAAATATTGCCATACGTTCTGGATGTGGCCACATTCGTGTCCGGGTGAATCTATGAGGACCACTGGGGTCTTGGACAGAACCACTAAGATTTTGGACAGGAAGCGAACCACGGTGAGCTAGAGGTGTTACGGGGCCCGACTTCTCTGTATGGTCACCTGGGTGTGGCCAACATGACACAGGCGGGGCCATTTGGTCATACATGGACTCACTGAGCTTTTTTTCACGTCAGCTGAGACCTGGGGTGTGGCCATGAACAAGATGCGTGGTCATGGGGGTCATGGTTTAGTCACAGGGATGTTGGGTAAGCATGGTAAGGTAGATCTGGCCACGTGGACCGACCTGCTGGTGACCTGGATCTGATTATTGTGGGCTCCTTGGTCATTGGATTACTGTACAGTAGGTGTCCGGGACCAGGAATACTCACTGATGGATGTGGCAGTGTGGTTCAAGGTCTGGTTACTGTTAATTGAAATGTGATCATGTGGTTCAAGATGTGGTTACTGTTCTATAGATGTGGCTATTGTATAATGCTAGTTTACTGTGCACTCCTATATTTATTCTATGAGCCGGAGTACGAAAGGACTATACAGCAAATTATTACTTCACTTCTCCCTCACACGTCACCCACACTCGCTCAAACCTCACGCACATGACCACGTGATGTCCTTCATATCAACACCCGAGGACGAGTTACTACACTACGTGAACACCTCACCACCTGGTGTCTCCATGACCAGCCCAGGCCCGGGCCATCAACTGTAAACTATCGTTGTTCCTTCTTCTTTCAGTAATGAAAGCTTTTGTTAAACGACCCACCTACCCCATGTCTTTGTATGTAATAAGTAATTTTTGTCCAATGTATATTTTCAGCCTTCGGGCTGCCGAACTTATTCAATAAACCGTTTATTATTATTATTATTATTATTGTTATTACACACACACACAGCATCACATCCTGGCCTTGCACTTTATCTCTGGTTTTCCCAGTGTTTACTTACTCCCTCCCTCTCTCTCATATACTACAACTACTACGACTTTTACTACTTTGTTATCATTGTGGCCCTTCCAGCCTCCCCCAATAGCCACACCTTCGCCGTCATTACTACTACTACTACTACTACTAATATATATATATATATATATATATATATATATATATATATATATATATATATATATATATATATATATATATATATTTAGGTTAGGTTACGGTCTAACAGAACTGATGACCGATTGATACCTCCATATTTTTCCACCAGTCGTTATCGTCATCCAGTCATTGCAATCATCCAGTCATTGTTGTCATCCAATAATTGTCGTCAACCATTCATTGTCGTCAACCAGTCATTGTCGTCATCCAGTCATTGTCGTCATCCAGTCATTGTCGTCAACCAGTAATTGTCGTCATCCAGTCATTGTCGTCATCCAGTCATTGTCGTCATCCAGTCATTGTTGTCATCCAGTCATTGTCGTCAACCAGTCATTGTCATCAACCAGTCATTGTCGTCATCCAGTCATTGTTGTCATCCAGTCATTGCAATCATCCAGTCATTGCAATCATCCAGTCATTGTTGTCATCCAGTCATTGCAATCATCCAGTCATTGTTGTCATCCAGTCATTGCAATCATCCAGTCATTGCAATCATCCAGTCATAATGAAGGTGGAGTAATAAGGTGGAGGTGGAGTGATAAGGAGGAGGTGGAGTGACACGGTGAAGGTGGAGTGACAAGAAGGAGTGATAAGGAGGAGGTGGAGTGACAAGGAGGAGTGATAAGGTGGAGTGATAAGGAGGTGGAGTGACAAGGTGAAGGTGGAGTGACAAGGAGGAGTGATAAGGGGGAAGTGGATATGAAATCCCTTGAAGTGGAAAACCTGTAGGACTGGATAATGATGATCGAGAATAGTGTTAGAATCGCCTTGTATACGAGTACGATCTAGTGTGTGTGTGTGTGTGTGTGTGTGTGTGTGTGTGTGTGTGTGTGTGTCTGTGTGGGTGGGTGGGTGTGGGTGGGTGTCTGTGTGTGTGGGGTGTGTGTGTGTGTGTCTCTCTGTGTGTGTGTGTGTGTGTGGGTGTGTGTGTGTGTGTGTGTGGGTGTGTGTGTGTGTGTGTGTGGGTGTCTGTGTGGGTGGGTGGGTGTCTGTGTGGGTGGGTGGGTGTCTGTGTGGGTGGGTGTGTGTGTGTCTGTGTGTGTGTCTGTGTGTGTGTCTGTCTGTGTGTGTGTGTGTGTGGGTGTGAGTGTGGGTGTGTGTGTATGTGTGTGTGTGTGTGTGTGTGTGTGTGTGTGTGTGGATGTCTGTGTGTGTGGGTGTCTGTGTGGGTGGGTGGGTGTCTGTGTGTGTCTGTGTGGGTGTTTGTGTGGGTGGGTGTCTGTGTGGGTGGGTGGGTGTCTGTATGTGTGTGTGTGTGTGTGTGTGTGTGTGGGTGTCTGTGTGGGTGGGAGTGTGTGTGTGTGTCTGTCTGTGTGTGTGTTTGTGTCTGTGTCTGTATGTGTGTGTGTGTGTGTGTGTGTGTGGGTGTCTGTGTGGGTGGGTGTCTGTGTGTGTCTGTGTGGGTGGGGTGTCTGTGTGTGTGGGTGTGTGTGTCTGTCTGTGTGTGTGTGTGTGTGTTTGTGTCTGTGTCTGTATGTGTGTGTGTGTGTGTGGGTGTCTGTGTGGGTGGGTGTCTGTGTGTGTCTGTGTGGGTGGGGTGTCTGTGTGTGTGGGTGTGTGTGTCTGTCTGTGTGTGTGTGTGTGTGTTTGTGTCTGTGTCTGTATGTGTGTGTGTGTGTGTGTGTGTGTGGGTGTCTGTGTGGGTGGGTGTCTGTGTGTGTCTGTGTGGGTGGGGTGTCTGTGTGTGTGGGTGTGTGTGTGTGGGTGTGTGTGTGTGGGTGTCTGTCTGTGTGTGTGTGTGTGTGTTGGTTAACTTTTTCCAGTGTTACGGTGGGGAATCTTAAGGAAAGATAAACCAAGGGATTCAGGTTAATGAGAGAAAGAAAAGGCAAATGTCAGGGCCAGGAAATTGGTAAACATCCCCAATTAATGTTAAGACTCTTGACCACATCCTGTAGACACAGTACCTGAAGATTCTACAAAATCTTGTTGGGGAATTACTAGAGCCTCCCAGTGGAACTCCCCGGCTAACAAAAAGCTTCCTGTCTCCTCCTGTCTTGACGCACTTCCACTCAGTATCAAGCCGCAACAAACAACGACAAAGTTACTATGTCATCCCTTTTCTTGTTTTTCTCTTTTATGAAAGGGGGTTTCTGAACATCCGGAGAGCGTGAACAAACTTATAAGCAAACAAACTTTAATTTACGGTGGGAAACATTTGCTTTATCTTGGAAGTGTAATATCGTGTATTTTCCCTAGTTCCATATGAGATGTTGTTGTTATTGTTGCTGTTATTATTATTTAGCCTGACGTTCAAGGAGTGTGTGTGTGTGGAAGGAAGTGTTGCTAATAAGTGGTACTGGCTTGTTGGTAATAATTATAATAATAATATGAAACTATACAAATGACCTAAGTGGTGCATAGTATAATATCATAACATGGGGTAGAGTCATATAACAAAAAAGCAGAGTTATAGTACAAAAGTGAGATAAGCAGTGATTGAACACACAAGTTATTTACGAGTTGTTGATGATATTTACAATGGTTGGAATGGGGCTGTTGTTTTAACGATCAAGATGTGGTTGTATAGGCTGGATAGGGCAGTGATGTTGAACAGCAGTTGACGAACGGGTGATCTTAGGTGACAGCAGGAGACAATGGTGAGGAGATACTGAGCGCCTGCGGTGTAGGAGAGGGAGAGAAAAACCTTTCACGCCCTCTCCTGAACTCTCTTTAGGAATAATCAGTGTGTAGCATTTAAGGAAGAAGACCAGGCAGAGGACGTATAGTTGAGCTTCGTAAGTATGAATTTTGTGCAAATATCAAGAGCTCAGGCGCGGGAACTCCGAGGGTCTTGAGACGACGGAGGATGTGGAAACGGTAGCAGGGAATTTAAATGTACTGACGTCTACTCTCCAGTTCAATGTGTTACCTATAGCGACGCCGAGGAGGTTGGCGGAGATCCCAACCTGGATTATGGTGGGACCCAATGTGATGGAGGGAGGTGGGTACTAATGTGATGGAGGGAGGTGGGTACTAATGTGATGGAGGGAGGTGGGTACTAATGTGATGGAGGGAGGTGGGTACTAATGTGATGGAGGGAGGTGGGTACTAATGTGATGGAGGGAGGTGGGTACTAATGTGATGGAGGGAGGTGGGTACTAATGTGATGGAGGGAGGTCGGTACTAATGTGATGGAGGGAGGTGGGTACTAATGTGATGGAGGGAGGTGGGTACTAATGTGATGGAGGGAGATGGGATATGGTCGTAGAAGAGAGTAATGTACATAACCATTGGCAGACCAAACCAATCTTGCAGACTTTTTAGTATATTCTAGAGATCGCTGTAGTCAGGAGCCGAGTTGTTCACGTCGATTCCAACGGTGTAGTCATCGTCATATGTCCATAGGGTGGAAGTATCTTATAGGGCATCGTTGATGAGGATGACGAAGTAGAGCGGTCCCATCCTAGTGAACTTGGGGACGCAGCAGGTGAGTGACTGAAAGGTGGCGATGTGGTGGTCAAATTTCCTTGTCATCCACCTCCTTGTTGTCGACATGTTTTCGTATACACGTGGACACGGTAGGTTGGGTGTTGTGAGAGTTAATTCATGAGATAATGGTGGGAAGCTGTGTTGTACGGTGTTCTTTACTTCTTTGTTGTTTAAGTTCACTTAAGTTTGTTGAAAGTGTTTTGCTTGGGTTGGTATTACAGGTTTTATTATTAATATTGCAACGGTTTTATTGGTTTTTACGCTAAAATTAATTTAATATATGTTTAAGGTCAGTTACAATTGGCATCACCGTTAATACAGCATGTTCGTCCACAACATCCACGTCGTACCCACAATGCACCAACAGGTAACCCGAGTGGTCTATGATGTACCACACGTTCTCTCTGGACTGGACACTGCTGGCGCCCGGACCATTAATGTGTTCTGGCTGACCTTTTATACAGCGATGGGCTCTTGTCTCGTGATCTACTCACCATGCCTCTGAGGATTTCCAAATCCTTAGTTAAGTATAGCGTGCATCCTAGGTTCACAAGGCACTTCCTTTAACTAAAGTAAGTAATTATTTTGTGATTGATCATGTCATGTGCTTTGGTGAAGTCTATGAAGGCGACAATCGCAGATGGCGTATGTTTCTCTGCGTTGTGGTAGATGAAAAAATAAACTGACAAGACAGTGATTAGTGAAAGCGTTTTCATGCTGCCGAATTCGTTAGGATACATGATGCCTTCAGGGTCGGCAAAAGTCCAGTCAAATACAAAACCCTCGCAGATTAGGCTGGGTGATGGTAATGGGTCGTAACTAGTTGACCTGGGCACTGGTGAAATATATGAAGTCATCCAATCAACTGGGCATTTTGCTTGTCTGAGAGGAGCATTGATAACGGGGCAGAGGAATTTGACTAGCCCCGGGCAAAGCATCATTAGCAGGTCAATGGTAGTGATGAAAAGATTGATTAAGAGTTTATCTAATCATCTGGCGACTTCATATTCTTGCACTAAGTCACTGGGTGATGGGGCTGATAGGTAAGGTGTGAGACAGGTTTCATAAGCTGGGGGGAGCGTCTGGTATGTAGTAGTAAAATTATTATTAACTTATTCAGCTGCGTCATCGTTCTTTATTCTTAAATATATCACTGACTGGTGTTGGTCTGCTTCAGGTGTTGCAGCTTGGTGTGTGTGTGTGTGTGTGTGTGTGTGTGTGCCCCCGAGTACAAATGCACATAAAAATGGATTCCCAGGTTCGCAACTTCCACAACAGGACTATGTTTTGCCAATACCTTTTAGATGTTGTTTTACTGTACGTACGACTCCAGGGCCACAATACTTTATTTCTTTCATCTGTCCCAGTCTCTTTCTTACCCGCAGCCTCCTACCTTCACTTTTACCCCTTCATTACTTCTAAAGGTGGCCCAATTAAAGTGAACCATGTTGAAAAAGTAACACAAATTCATGAAATGGACAAAACCTGTATTAAAGTAGTTCACAAGTTTCTGAAAACCTTTGGAAATAATAGTTAATAATGTTTCAAAGTTATGTCATCCAAATGTGCACCTTTCTTCTCAATACACTGCTGCAGTCGTTGGCGAAAGTTGTGCATCACTTTACGAAGCACATCAGGAGAAATGACATCAACCTCCTGGCTCCTGGAGAATACTGGCCTTCAGGTCATCAATGTCGTAGAATCGATGAAGAGTACACCAAAACCACGCACCAACAACTGCCTACCCCCGCTTCCTCCTACCACTCAAACTCCTACCTAGTGCTGTCAACCTAAAACTGGTTCACTTTAATAAGACCACCTTACTATTATCCCCTCATGTCTTATTATATTTCCTGAACAACTCTACCTTATCCTAAGCTAATCTGACATGTCCTACCTAACCTACCTTCAGTTTTACCCATTTCATATTTCTACTACTATTCATTCATGTTTACTTATATGGTCTGTTCTACCCTAGCCTAACTTAAGCTAACCTACACTATTCGACCCAACCTTAACTCACCCCAACCAAATATAACCTAGCTTACCCTACCCTTACCAAAATTAACCGAAACTACCCCATCCTAACCCAACCTCAACTTACCCTAGCCAAAACTAACATAACCTAACCTACACATGAGGACTGGAACCTATTAGAACCGGTGCTTCCTTGGTATGGGATACATACAAGATTGGAACCCATGAAGACTGGAACACGATCGTAATGGTTATGGTGGGGCCTAGTAGGACTGGTGGCTTATAACACTGGGGCCATGTAGGACTGAGGAATAATAAATCTGGGCCTAGTAGGACTGGGGCTTAGTAGGACTGGGGCCTAATAAGATTGGGGCATAGTAGGAGTGGGGCCTAGTAGGAGTGGGGCCTAGTAGAGCTGTATCTTAATAAGACAGCCTAGTAGGACTGGAGACTACTTGACCAGTCACCAATTTCCACAACAGCGAGAGCTAAATAAGTCTTCGGACACATTGAATATTTTTAACCGTAAGATTACCTGTGTCTGGGAATTAATTCTTGAAGCAAAATATCTGTACAATTCTCAGTTGAAGAAAACGCTATAACTGCTAACTTACTAAACGAAGGTAAGGGGATTACAGTAGTTGTTTGAGGCTGTAAC
The DNA here is from genome assembly GCA_958450375.1 of Homarus gammarus. Taxonomy (NCBI): domain Eukaryota; kingdom Metazoa; phylum Arthropoda; class Malacostraca; order Decapoda; family Nephropidae; genus Homarus; species Homarus gammarus. The sequence continues at coordinate 2,766,126 of CAUDMG010004058.1, read as the reverse complement.
AGGAAAGTAACGGATAACAAAGAGGAAATAACTGCCTGTGTTTCGTTTTGTTCTTCCCGCTATACAAACTTTCTTCATCTGGTTATCTTAAACATTCCAGTTAATATAAAAATGAAGACTAAACATTCGATTGAATCTGTAATAATTTTTCTAACAATTTTAATACTAGTTTCTATTACTAGGTTGTTAAAAAATGAGCTTTTCGAGTCTCAAAGGGTTATTGAAAGGCTAGTAGAATTTCAGATGGTTATTTGTGTTGAGGTTTACTTATCGTCGTGGCTAATAAACAGAACATCATTGTTTAAGTTCCCGCTCTCCACTTTATAGTATCTGGACATTTTTGCTTGATATAAGAATTTCCTCAGGTGGGCTAAGTGCAGGTGGGCTTTAGGGGTCATAATAATAATAATAATAATAATAATTAACGGTTTATTGAAGGAGCTTGGCAGCCAGAAGGCTGAAAATATACAGTTACATATTTGGGGAATGGGTTACGAATTACAAATAATATACAAGTAACATAAGTGACACAAATAAGACATATAATAACTTAGATGGGGAAAAGCTCAAACTACAGTTCATTTCAACATAGTGACAGTGTTACAGTATTACAAGTTGTTGATAATTTTTACAATGGTTGGGACTGGGTTGTTCTTATAGCGATCAGTTCGTGCACGTATGGGCTGGATGCGGTTGTGGTGTCGAACAGCAATTCTCGGACAAGGGATCTCAGGTGGTAGTAGGAGCCGGTGTCGGGGATGGTGTAGAAGCTTCTTACCAAATTTGCAGATGAGGTCGTGGTGATGGTCAGTGAGAGTCGAAAGGGTCAGTGTGTTGAGCGCTTCTTGATATGTGGAGTAGGAGGGGGAGAGAATAATCTTGCATGCCCTCTTTTGTACTTTTTCTAGGTGTTTACGTTGTGTGGCATTTAGGGAGGAAGACCAGGTGGGGGAGGCATAGGTGAGCTTGGGAAGTATGAATGTTGTGTAAACACTGAGGAGCTCGTGTGCAGGAACTCCGAGGGACTTGAGTCGGCGGAGGAGGTGGAGACGGAAACTGGAGGATTTGACAACTTCATTGACGTGTGGTTTCCAATTTAGTTTGTTGTCTATGATGACGCCGAGGAGCTTCGTGGAATCTACAACCTGGAGTGTGTTCGGACCTAGAGTAATGGAAGGAGGTGGGACAATGTCGGAGGAGAGGTTGATGTGCATAACCATGGTCTTGGTATGGTTGATGGTGACATGGTTGTTGGTGGCCCAGTTTTGGAGACTGTTCAATAAATCCTGAAGGGCGGTATAGTTGGGAGCAGAATTGTTGACGCTGATCCCAATGGTGGAGTCGTCGACATATTTCCAGCGAGCAGGGGTTTCTCTTAGGGCATCATTGATGAGCATAAGGAAGCAGAGTGGTCCCATCTTGGTGCCTTGGGGGACGCCACAGGTGAGTGACTGAAAGGTGGAGACAGCCCCTCGGAAGCGTACAGCTTGGCGTCGGTCACTGAGGAAGTCTGTAAGCCATGGTATGAGGCTTCTTCGAAGCCCGAGGTCAATAGCTTTGTTGATGATTACATTGTGGTCGACTAGGTCGAACGCTTTAGTGAAATCAATGAAGGCGACAGCTACAGACGTTTTTCGTTTCTCGAGATGGCGGTATATGTAATCGAGAAAGCTGACAAGACAGTGAGTGGTGGAGGAAGTTTTCATGTTGCCAAATTGCTGAGGGTCTACGACTCCTGCAATATCAGCATAAGCCCAGTCGAACACAAAACTTTCACAGATTAGGCTGGGTATTGGGGTGATTGCAATAGGTCGTAGCTGATTTAAGGATTGTGGGCTGGTTGACTTGGGCACTGGTGATACATAAGAGGTCTTCCAGTCAGCTGGGCATCTGGCTTGACTGAGAGAAGCATTGATGATGGAGCAGAGGGGTTTAGCAAGCTCCGGGGAGAACTCCTTGAAGAGTTTCATTGGTAAGTCAATGGGGGTGGTAGAGCGTTTTAATTTTAGTTTGTCCAGGCGTTTTGCTACTTCAAATTCTTCTACTAAGTCAGTGGGAAGGGGGGCTGGTAGGTAAGCAGGGAGAGTTGTTGTGTCAAGCCGTGGGAGCGTCTGGCATATAGTAGCGAAATGGTTATTTGTTTGCTCAGCTGCGTCAACACTAGTGAGATGGCTAAGGAAGGGGAGGGGGTGTGTCTTATTGTTTAGTCCACAGAGTTCTTTAAGCTTACCATACCATTGACTGATGTTGGTCTGCTTCAGGTGTTGTAATTTGGTTGGGTAGTGGGACTTCTTTGCAGTGCGTATTTCGCGGATGACTCGGTTGCGAAGTGACCTGTAGCGGATGTGGTCATTGAGATGAAAGGCTCTGTCTCTCTGTTGCATAAGTCTTTTGATCCGAGGTGTGATCCAGGGCAAGTCAGCTGGGTGAGATCTGACGGACTTCTCGGGGAAGAAGTGGTGGTGAGCTTGCATGGTGGTGTTGGTATAATTTATCCATTTGGTTTCCACGTCATCCACGCTAAGTACTTCAGTCCAGGGATGGTGAACTATCCACTGCCCGAATAGGCGCACTGCAGAGTCAGTAATCGGCCTGTAGGTCTTGATGTAGGGTCTCTGTACTTGTGTGAGAGTGGCAGCTGGGGACCAGAGCACTGATAAGTGTGTGCTACACCCGATAGGAGGCATTGGTTGAGGTGGTTGGTACTGGTCCGCTAAGTCAGTTAAGATAAGGTCAAGGGTATTTTGACCGTGTGTGGGGAAGGTCACAACTTGTGATAGTGATAGCTGGTCCTGGATATCAGTGGTGTCAATTTCATTTAAATCCCCACATAATACTAACTTGGCACATGGGTACCTAACTCTGAGGTGGTCTGAGGTGGTGATGAGATGATTGATAAGAGTGTCTCTGGTGGGTGATCGAGGCGGATGGTATGCCACACAGATTATGATGGAAGCAGTGTTGCGCGGGTGGGCCCGTAGCACGACACGTACCCATAATGCTTCCACATCTGCTGGGACTTGAACATCCAGGCGTGACGGGCGTAGGTCATCTTGACAGAAGAGGGCAACACCTCCTCCGCGTCTTTGTGAACGAAGGTGATGAAAGAGTTGATATCCCTCAATATGACACGTTTCAGGTACAATTTGCCAAGCCTCACATATGGCAACGACGCTCGCGGCGGTTGACCTGACTGTAGTTGCCAGCTCGTCGAACTTGTTAGCTAGGGAAGTGACGTTGGATAGCAGTAAAGACGGGAGATCATACCATATCCGTGGAACTTCAGTGTGGTGGTATGGTCTGTCAGGGGTGGGTTTCTCCGGTTTCCTGTATCCGGAATTGTTGGTTACGTCACGCGTGCTGTTGCATCATGCTTGTGACCAACGTCGCCTCTCACCGGCAATCGAGACTTGAAGGACATGCACAGGTGAATGTCCTCACCCCCACCCCACCACCCCTCCCTCACACAAGCACACGCTTGCAGGGATTCTAACCCCAACCCCCCACCCTCCCTCACACATGCATATACCGGCAGGTGTTCTAACCACACTTCACCATCACCCCTCCATCACACAACCACATGCCTGCAGGGATTCTAAGCCCACCTTCCATCACACAAGTACATACCTGCAGGGATTCTAACCACACTTCACCATTACCCCTCCATCACACAACCACATGCCTGCAGGGATTCTAAGCCCACCCTCCCTCACACAAGTACATACCTGCAGGGATTCTAACCACACTTCACCACCCTCTTCATCACACAACCACATGCTTGCAGGGATCCTAAGCCCACCCTCCATCACACAAGCAGACATACCTACAGGGACTCTAACCACCACCCTCCCCCAAAGTCCACGCGCTCCTGTCTGACACAAGCACACACTCCTGCAAGGGTTACAGACACACGTTCAGAGATGGACGCCCAGCTCAGCATCCCCCACTGAGGGTCACTGACTTGCATAACCTTCACGTAAGCCAAGAATATCCTGACCTTTATAAATTATTCAATATACAGTATACTGTAACAAACATGAATAGCTTCTAAGATCTTTCCTGCCGCTGTCTACACTTACATCATTCTTTCCTCATTATTCCTTCCTTTTATTTCAAGTTTATTTATCTACCGATTCCTCCAAGAGAAAATAAAAATAAGATTTAAATTAAAACACGATATGAGAGAATGCTCAAGAATGGTGCACCGGCCATTGTAACCCACGTGGAGTAGATGAGCCAGTGGGAAGATGTTTGACCAGGATAAGGACAAACGGTACAGCAGAGAGCCGGAAATAGCAAAGTTTGTGAGAATGTGGTGAGCGTGATGATGCGAGGCAAGCCGGCGGTGGCAGGTAAGTGGGAGTAGTGTACAGGTGACCACGCATCTATAGCACATCATTAAGAGACTCCCGATTGTGTGTTTGTCTCTCTCACGTCTCAACAACCATGAAATCCATGCTGATAGGGGTAGTCATGCTCACCACCTGTTTCATGGTGTTGTAGGTATCCGTTTCATGGTAAATACCTACTCTTGTTTATTATCACTTGGTCGACTGTCATCTTTGGCACCACGAGTGTCATTACCATTATGTTAAGTGTATTTATGAAATAGAGTGATCATTATTACTAAGATTAGGATTTTATCTATTTAATAATAATAATAACAATGTGGTATTATCATCATATTGACTATTTTTATCATCATCATCATCACTATACTATACATCACAGAGATCACGTGGTTCACATATTACACAGGTAACAGAAGACTAAAACGCACTCTTACCATCCTGAGTCTTCACGTCTTCAGGCAGTACAATAAGACTGAGGTGTTAGGGAACTCATACACTTATACAGGGGCCTCCCAAGATTGAGATGACGAGGTCGGCCTAATTTATATAAACCTAAATTAAGGTAAATATCATTATCAAGAGTATTCCCTGATAATACTAAAGTTATTAATGATCGTATTTACCAACTGAGTTTATATGATAGTATTTCATAAGTATGGCAATATTAGGTCTCCAAGAGGACCCGATTCTCTTCCACGAATAAATAGAACATCAAATTCCTCCCCAGTACAGATTTTTTGCTTAATGATGTTTTTATTGTAGTGTCCGAGCCCTTGTCCGTCTGTCTTATGTGGAATTTTTTGGCACCTCTTAAAATGGAACGTAGTGCACCTATCCGTATGACTCAATATAAGAACTTCCTAACTGTAGTGAAATTCTTGAAATCAATCTTAATATGTACAGTTTTAAGAAGATGAAGAGTTTCCAGGCAAAGTTTCATCATCTGGTAACACCTGAATGATTTTTGTCTTATAAAGTTGCTTAATTTCTGATCTGTCGGGTTTTTTGGCCATATTGAGAGATTTATCACTAAAGGTCTTGAGAAACTGCATCTTGCTTCCTATTTCACAAACATTACGTGCTTCATCAACTAGAACGGTTGTTATGTATGTATGTGTGTGTGTGTGTGTGTGTGTGTGTGTGTGTGTGTGTGTGTGTAAAAATCCCGTGTAAGTAAATAATGAACTAAAGTTTACATTGTACAAACAGACGAGAAATGAGTCCTAGAATATTACTGAATAAGAATATAAGAGTAATACCCGGACTGCAGACGAATTTAATGCTGCGTGTTGATGTAAGAGAATCAAATCCTCCCAGTCACCTGATAATGCTTATGAAGTAGTATTAACGCAGTGGTTGACACGATCATTAATGACTCAAGGCATTATTAGTAATACTGTCGATGATAGTATGAATATTAATTTTGTTTTATATAAATTAGACCTTTTCAGCATTAAATTCTCAGTAGGTTTAAATTAATTTCATGGTGGATGTTACGTCAATCGTAGCTGACCGGATGACCATCGAGATAACCTCACCTGTCTGTGTGATAATCTTACATTCACACCTGCGTCACCAGCCCACCTGTTTTCAATAATCTCTCACCTGCCCCTATTTATATTCTTAGTTTCGATGAATAAAAATTATGGAGTACAACGGGCGGGCAGCATCAGTGACTACTCGGATAATCACAATTGTAAAACAAAACACTTGCATATAATCTAGCAGGTTGATATGTTCTATATTAACTACGCGCACACACACGCACACACACACATATATATATATATATATATATATATATATATATATATATATATATATATATATATATGTATATATATATATCAGTCCCTATAGCACGCGGACTTCCATATACAAACAATACCTTACTGGTCGGGAATTGAACCTTGGACCTCTGCGTGTGAACAGGGATAGCTACCACCGCGCCACAAGGACACAGACTAGGATTGCTTTTGTTGTCCTTGTGGCATGGTGGTAGCGATACACGTTCACTCGCAGAGGTTTAGTGTATACTGTATTAGTTATTTGAAAAGTAGCAAACTCTGCCTAACAAGCAAAGACAAGTTTTGAAGATTATCTCCTGTTATGTCCTGAACAATTAAAAAAAATTTTACCACTGAAACGTTAGGGTGATCCCCCAAGTCCAGTCACGGACAAAAGTCCTGTCGCCTCAGACTCCTGAGTCCGAGGCATTTATGGACAGAATATTGCACCAGTGTCTACTGCTTCGGGTTTACTAGCTTGATCTCGGCGTTCGTGGAGCAACAGAAGATGTGACAGGACTTTTCTGAGTGACTGGACCTCGGTATAAGCCTGGCTCTTAGATCTTCCAAGCCTTCGCATGTTTCCATAATAATTATGGTGTTCATCTAGATGTCATCCACCCTCAACAGATAGTCTAAGGTTTACAGTACGCAATTTACACAGTGCTATGCCTCGTAGAGCTGATTCTGTGATCATATAATGTTCAGATTTAATATATTTCTTCTAGATTCTGGGTACTCTTATAAATGAACCTGCTTCTGGTAATATCTCACCTGTATCAGCCTCATTATTTCACTTCTTGGTAATTAACCTTCAAGGTGTAAAGATGGATGGATGGAGAAAGAAAGGAAAGTAAAGAAGGTATGATGACAGCAAGAAGTAAACACTAAGAGATAAACAGAAGCTGTAAGATGATCTTACTGTGGATAACTCAAGCAACTAACACGTGGCTCAAACTGATGCCCGCAATTATTCAGTGCAAGTAGCCAGCTTCAGAGTGCATGGCAGAGTGCATGACTGAGTGCATGACTGAGCACATGAATGAGTGCATAAGTAGACGACTGAGTACATGAGTACATACACAGTACATGAGTATATGACTAAGAGCATGACTGTGTACATGACTGAACGCATAAGGGAGTACTTGAGGGCATGACTGAGACCTAGATCATTAGAATTAGGGCCTATAAGGACAGAGGTTCCTTAGGATTGGGGCCTATTAGGACTGAGTTCTACTAAGATTGGAGTTTACTGTGAGGCTTTATGCAAAAGTGAAGGTTAGTGCATATGTGCAACAAGGAACCCATGACATGAGAGGGCCGGGGGTGCAGCAAGGAGCCCATGACATGAGCGGGTCGAGAGTGCAGCAAGGAGCCCATGACGTGAGAGGGCCTGGGGTGCAGCAAGGAGCCCATGACGTGAGAGGGCCTGGGGTGCAGCAAGGAGCCCCTGACGTGAGAGGGCCGAGAGTGCAGCAAGGAGCCCATAACGCGAGAGGGCCGGGGGTGCAGCAAGGAGCCCACAACGCAAGGGGGCCAGGGGTGCAGTGAGGAGCCTAGCTCAGGAGTCGGACTAGAGGTGCAGAGGACAATTTCTCTCAGCGCATCAGTCAGTTATACAACAACACCAGATTTAATACTAACATTGTACGTTTTTATTTTTCTAATCTGACGAAGAGAAAGTTGGATGGTCAGGTGTTCCTATGATATAATAATGTTTTTCTCTCTCTTCAAGGTGTTAGGTCAGGAACTCACGATACTGTGTGTGTGTGTGTGGTAACTACTCAATAATTTAAGATAAAATAAAATATACCTTCAAGAAGTAAACAGGATCTCTTTCGAGTTTTTCTTCACATTTAATGTTTTTAACTCCTACTTGCTTAATATTTATCAAAGATTTTCTTGGTATCTGCCTGACTGCTTCTCTCTACTTAATAACATGTCTGGCTGTCTGTCTCTTCTATATTTGTAAGTAATTATGTATTTGTGTGTGTATGTAACTATTATTGAATATTGGTCCCATTGCTCTGACGGTATATTAGAAGCAGTGCGGACATACAAAGAGATATTGTGACCGGCAATGCCCTCGACTGCTTTCACTTCCCAACTGTAAAGTCAGGTACCTCTATTTACAACTGGTTGGAGTAGAGGTACCCGGGGAACGAACCCATAACCCCTAGGAGAGGAGACGAGGGCTGTAACCACTCAGTCGCTGCACCCCTCCTCTTGGCTCTCCATGTTCACCAACCTTCCATCCAGTTCCCCATCATCATCATGTTTATATCTCATGTCATTATCTCTCTCTCTCCCCCTCTCTCTCTCATCCCCATCAGGCAGAGAAGCGCTTATAATAACCTATATCACGAGACCAAAGTGACTAAAAAAATTTGTACATACACTGTCTTACAGATTTTCGTGGTAATCGAGTGAATGCTTGCATAGTATTATATCAGCTAACATTGGTCTCACTTGTTAATGTGTGAGGCCTTCCCAGAACGCGAGTGCAATGTTGTTATAAATTAAACCATTCACCACGAAAATCTGTAAGGCAGTCTATATAATATATTTGAGGCGCCTTGTATAAAACATAATCTCTACCACCGATCATAAATTCTGCTCAAAAGTGTCTGAATTACATAACATAACACATTGGTCTATATAACCTCACAGTTTGCTGAGAAAGAGTTATTCTGCTAACCTTACCATATACGGGGAATCAGTGGCACACTTTACCTAGTTACTCTTACATCATCTCTCTCTCTCTCTCTCTCTCTCTCTCTCTCTCTCTACTTATACCAACAAGTACTTCCACAGCTCACTACTATACTGCGTACGACCCCCCCCCTCTCCCAAAAAAAAAATCTTTAACTGTAACAAACCAAAACACACCAATCCTCTTTACTGTTCTCACTAATTCACTAAATTCTTTTGACACATTACTCTAAACTTCTTTTCCTAGAACCTTGCTTTAGCTCTGACTACCAGCTCTCGCACTGACAAACATATCATATCAAGGATTCACGTTATCTCGATAGTTTCTGAACCATGGCGCAACTCTACTTTTTATCCTAGCAACATTTAAGTTATCTCTCCCACCACACCCTTTGCCACAGTCCACAACTCTCACTCATCGTACTTAAGGAAATTAAGTTATTATACTCAAGGGATTGTATTTAAGGGGGTTGTCATGGTACTCAATAGGTTAAGTAATCGTACTCAAGGCGTTGTCATTGTATTTAAGGAACAAGTTAAAGTAATCAAGCGGTTAACTCATAGTTCGAGAGAGAGAGAGAGAGAGAGAGAGAGAGAGAGAGAGAGAGAGAGAGAAACAGAGAGAAAGAGACAGGAGAGATCTTCGTCGCTCTCTCGCGAATATCTAAGATGGTCGATCAGTGGCGGGGTTTATTGTCACCGCCACCACCTCCACCACCGACCGCCATTTAAACTTACTAGGAAAAAAAAATACTCCTCGTCTGAAGCCTTATGTAAACCCCTGAGGTCAACCCAAGGTGAGGTGTTCCCGTTATAAGTCTTACTCAACCCTCACGGAACACCGATACCCTCACCCTCACCCCCCCCCCCCCCCGCGTCCCCTCTCTCTGAAAAAAGGAAATGAATTTTTTTTTTTAAGGATTATTTTTTTTTTCGGTTCACCTGCAGATTTATCCCGCCAGCTTATTTCACCTGAAGATTAACAACCCTAATTCTATTCCTGTTGGAGGGTAAATTAGGTGCAGGTTAGGTTAGTCTTAGGTTAGGTTAAGTTAAGTTAGGTTTAGTTAGGTTAGGTTAGTTTAGGTTAGCGCGGTCAATCTTCATGCGAATCAAAAGAGAAAATTATATTCAACCTTTTAGGCATTTTTTTCTTTACATATAACCTCCCTTGTGTGAGCGGCCTGTTACTACCTCAACACTTCCCAGTCTCTGCAGCTCCTGAGTCTTAACACCAACCCACACACCTCGCCACTCACCCGTCCACCTAGCCAGTCAACAAATCAATCAGCCAGCCAGCCAGACACTCACCCAACCGGCAAGTCAGCCATTCAGCCACCCAACCAGCCAGACAAGCAGTTAGCCAACCATCCAGCCACAGAAGGCGTGAGGGTGGAATGACAAGAGCGAAGACAGTAACATATGAGCTAAGTGGAATTGTGGTAACCCGTGTCTCCAAACGGCCAACCTACTGTATCCACCTATCCACCAATCACGTCCCTCGATACACGACCAATACCCATTTGCTCATAAAGAGTGATACAACTACTGCTACGGTGCCCTTTGGAGACACGGGTTATCACAGGGGGCGTATCAACCCACGTCATGGGATACCAGGGGATGCCAGAAAGTGTAAAAGGGTATTTTGAGGTGTCAGGAGGTGTCAGGTGGTGCAGGTGGTGTTATGGGGTGTCAAGGGGTGCTAGAAGGTGTCAGTGGGTGCTAGGAGGTGTCAAGAAGTGTTAGAGGTGCTAGGTGGTGTCAAGGGTGCTGGGAGGTGTCAGGAAGTGTTAGGGGTGCACCCACACACACACACACACGCACCCACACACACCCACACACTCACACACGCACCCACACACGCACCCACACACACACACACGCATCCACACACCCACACACCGGGTAGATCATGTCACCTTGTCATTTAATAGTGAGGCCATGACTGTCCACCAGCCAGCTGAACCATTGATATTTACCGGGCTCTGTTGTGCTGACTTGAGCTGTGCTATGTTCTAGGCTGTGCTGTACTGGTTTAGCTGTGCCTGGCTGTGCTGTGCTGGCTTGACTTTGCTTGGTTGTGCTGTATTGGAATTTACTGGGCTATGCTTGGCTAGGCAGGTGCAGTAATGGGCTGGGCTGTGTTGGGTCTAGGCTTGCGCTCCTCGGGTTGAACACACTGCATTGGGTGGTGATGTTCTGGGCTTTACTATGCTGGGATGGTGTGGTGCTGTGTTGTATTGGACTAGGTTGGCTGTGCTGGGCTAGGTTGGCTGTGCTGGGCTAGGTTGGCTGTGCTGGGCTAGGTTGGCTGTGCTGGGCTAGGTTGGCTGTGCTGGGCTAGGTTGGCTGTGCTGGACTAGGTTGGCTGTGCTGGACTAGGTTGGCTGTGCTGGGCTAGGTTGGCTGTGCTGGACTAGGTTGGCTGTGCTGGACTAGGTTGGCTGTGCTGGACTAGGTTGGCTGTGCTGGGCTAGGTTGGCTGTGCTGGGCTAGGTTGGCTGTGCTGGGCTAGGTTGGCTGTGCTGGACTAGGTTGGCTGTGCTGGGCTAGGTTGGCTGTGCTGGGCTAGGTTGGCTGTGCTGGGCTAGGTTGGCTGTGCTGGGCTAGGTTGGCCATACACCTCGCTAATGTATACACACTATCAAGGTGACCTTACCCATGAGTAATTGACTTGCTGATGGAGTGACGTTGTGGAGTATAATGTGGCGGCTGACAAATTGACGCCTCTTGATAGATAGAGCACCGAGCATGTCTACCTATGTTTGGTGGGTCTGGCCATAATCGCTTCCACAAGATACTCGCAAAAACACACAAACTGAATGTTAAAGACCTTCAGAATCAATAAGATCTGATTGTGTGATCAACAAAAGATTCATTGGTACAGGTAATATGAGGAGACACTTGTCATAAATTACTCATCTTAGACATAATTGGGATGGATAATCTCTCTCTCTCTCTCTCTCTCTCTCTCTCTCTCTCTCTCTCTCCTCCAGTGACAAATTGAGATTTGCTTATATTTTTTCTGTCCGTGTGCTTGTCCCACACTGAGTGTGTTGGTGGTGGTGAGGTGTGGTGGTGGTGACGTATGGTGGTGGTGGTGACGTGTGGTGGTGGTGATGTGTGGTGTTGGTGTGTGGTGGTGGTGGTGGTGGTGGTATGTGGTGGTGGTGTGTGGTGGCGATGTGTGTTGGCGATGTATGGTGGTGGTGTGTGGTGGTGGTAGTGGTGCGTTTAGTTGTGGTATGTGGTGCTGTGTGTATTTTGGTGGTGGTAGTGGTGGTGGTGGTGTGTGGTGATGGTCGTTGTAATAGTGATGGTGGTGATACACACACACACACACACACACACACACACACACACACACACACACACACACACATTAATAGCTTGTTGTGATGCAGATTGGCCACCGAGAGCTGGACGCTGGCCAGAGGTGTAAGCCCAGGCAGGTGGAGGCGTGGACGAGGTCAACACCGGGAGACACTAACCCCAGCTTATGTCACAGGTCATCAGTGAATGGAATCTCTCGAAACTAACACACACACACACACACACACACACACACACACACACACACACACACACACACACGGGGTCAGAGAGATATGAGATGAAGGATGATAATAAGTGGATGTTTGTGACTCCAGTGTTGTCGACAGCTAGAAGGATATCCGGCAGGTGTCCCCCCAACGCTGCGGGGCCTGGTGATGAGGTTTTCTGAGGCTGAGAGGAATAGTGAAGGAATGTAATAACCTGAAGATGAGACAGACAGACAGACAGACAGACAGATATAGATAGCTAGATAGATTTAATGACTGATTTCACATGCCCATAAACAGTGAAGGTATATAAGCAATGGTTTAAAGAGGATGATGGTTCAAGCTACAACAGTTTGAGGACAAATTTGAATGGATAAAATAATTCTCAAATTATGATGGAAACTCACATGAATTAATCTTATGAAATTTAAAGAAAACTAAAAAATATGTATAATCTGTTGTGTATTGTGTATGGTAAAATTCCTATACTTGTTAAATAATCTAAAGTCTCAGTATCCTATAATCATATCTTAGTCAGTGTAGCTATTTTATAATTATCTCATAGTTATAGTAAGTGTAGCTAATTTATATTTCGCTCATGATAGTAATAAGTGTGACAATATCCGAAATGAATAATTCAGTATTAACGATCAAATCTCACAAAGTAGCAGAAAGGCTTGTTTATATAAATGGTGTAGCAGGTATAATAAAGTAAAGGTACTTAGATATACAGATAGCTTTAATAAGAAATAACAAAGCAATTCTCCTGTAATTAACACAAGAATGGTACATGACAGTGCTTAACGATTGTTATTAGAGAATTTCTTATCACCTTCATCTTATGTTCTCGCTCCTAACTTATTTCACTATAAGATTAATTAACCTAATGCTACCAAATCTAATCTAACGCTAAATAATATAAAGCAAGTCTAATCTAACCTGACCTGACCTGACCTAACCTAACCTAACCTAATCTAACCTGACCTAACCTAACCTCAAAATAATCATTAAGGTATTTAATCATCAGGTGAAATAAAAAAGGGGTAAGTTAACTCGTCAGGTGATCCCAAATTTCAGTCATTACCTCTGCACACACACACTCGTCTTCATGATCAAATCTCGGGGTCAACATCTCATTGGTGGGAGGAAGGCGAGTCAAGGGGAGGGGGGGGGGGGTCAAAGAAGAGAGGCCTCGAAGGGGAAGAATTAAGGAGAGGGGAATGGGGAGGGGGGAAGGGATGAAACTCATTCCTACTTTTCAAGCTGTTCCAGGGAAGGGATGAAAAGAGAGGGAGATGGTAGACGTCTCTAATCATATGACTAATAAAAATAATGAATAAAGTGATAAAGTTCTCAGTCTCAGTTACATACAAGGTATTGATAATGGCCGCTCGTTGGAAATATGTCGACGACTCCACCATTGGGATCAGTGTGAACAACTCGGTTCCGACTACACCGCCCTCCAGAATACATTGAACAGTCTCCAAAATTGGGTCACCAACAATAATGTCACCATTTGTTATGCACATCAATCTCTCCTCTGACCTTTGTCCCGCCTCCCTCCATTACATTGGGCCCCAAAACACTCCAGATTGTGGACTCCACCAAGCTCCTCGGCGTCACTATAGATTACAAACTAAATTGGAAAGCACACGTCAGTGCTGTCAAATCCTCCAGTTTTCGTCTCCACCTCCTCCGTCGTCTAAAGTCTGGAGTTCTCGTGCCAGAGCTCCTCAGTGCTTACTCAACATTCATACTTCTCTAGCTCACCTATGCATATCCTGCCTAAATGCTACACAACAAGCACACCTAGAAAAAAGTGCAGAAGAGGGCGTGCAAGATTATTCTCTCCTCCTACTACTGCACGTTTCAAGAGTGCTCAACACAATGACCCTCACGGCTCTCTCTGATCATCACCATGACCTCATGTGCAAATTTGGGGAGAAGCTTCTCCACTATCCTCGACAACCGATCCTCCTTTCAAATTAGATCCCACATTCGCGAATTGCTGCTCTACACCACAATCGCATCCAGCCCATAGAGCAAGTACTGATCGCTTTAAGAACAATCCAGTCCCAACCATTGTAAAAATTATCAACAACTCGCTGAGAACTAGTGTGTTCACTCCCAGCCAAACTTACTTTTGCACTGTCACTATGTTGAACTTCCCTGTTATATTACCTTCCCCCTCCCATGTTATTATTTATCATATTTGTATCACTGATGTTACTTGTATATTATTTGTCAATCAAGTGACCCATTCCTCAATTATATAATTGTATATTTTCAGTTTTTTGGCTGCCATATGCTTTCAATAAATCATTAATTTCATAATTATTATTATAGTTATTATTAATTACACTATTATTACACAGACAGACAGACACATACAGACACACATTTAGGTCACTGAACAATGCATGTAAGCCATCGGAAACTGTGGCAACACTTCTTGTTAATCCCACAAGAAACCCCCAACACGCTTAACCGTCCTACTTCACCCTCAGTCCCCACTCCCCTACTTCAACTCCCTTCCCCACCTACAGGCCCCCTTCCTCACCTTAACCCCCCCCCCCACCTTCAGTCACCTTCTCCACCTATAGCCCCCTTACCCTTCCTCATCTTAACCCCTACTTCTCCATCTTCAGCCCCCTTCCCCACCTATAGCCCCCTTCCCCACCTACAGCCCCCCCCTTCCCCATCTTCAGCCCCCCCCTACTCGCTGTTCTCCCTAAAAATACCTCCACGTCATTTTTCGGAAAATAAACTAAGCGACAAACATCCTTTCCGTGACGTGAGAAAGGTTTAAGTAGAGAGGAGAGGAAGGCAACGTGGAGAGGGAAAGAGTGTGACGTGGAACGGAAGGAGGCTGACGTAGTAGAGGGGGAATGACGAGGTAGAGGGAGGATGACGTGAGGAGAAGGGTGGGATGAAGTGACGTAGGTAGCTGAAGAGACGAGGATAACGAGTGAATTGAAACTACTGACCTTAGCTAGTAACCACGATAGGTGTGATTAAACTATGGGGTAGAAAGACTCGACCTAAGGAACATTTGGTCTACCATTGGGTGAGAAGAGAGGGTGAACTTACCTAGTAACGGGGAGGTGTTACGTCTTATGCTTAATTTTGCCTTCGAGTTCATTCATAGTAACACAAAAAATAAGAGTTTGTTACATACATGGTTTAGTTTTTGCTATGGATAAACTCACAAAATTTCTGAAATGTGGTCCATTTGTTATATGGATATTATATAAAAAAAGAAAACAGTTCAGGTTCATAGGTGTTGAAAATGCAGCGTTGGTTATTTGGATTATAATGTATTACCTCTTAATATGGTATTATACTCAGCAACATTCATAATCTTTCGTTTTGAAACCACAAGCAGACGTCAAGCAATATCCTGTCACTGGATGTCACGAGAATAACGTTTTACTCACACATACACAACCCATCTCCGTCACATCCTGTTATGTCTAAACAACTTTTGATCTGGCAACACTTGTCTAATTCAATTCAACGATTTAATCCATGATTGGACAGGTCACCTAACTCAATCCAACAAAACCTAACCTAACTTAATAGCATTCTATTACTAACTTAACCCAACCCAACTTAACAAAACTTACTACTCCATCATTAACCTAACCCAACAAAGTTTGTTTTGGCAAAATAAGCGAAGGGGGGGGGGCTAATCTTCAGGTGATCCCAATTTTTTAATGGTGAATCAAACTCGTGGACATTAATCAGAAGGATATGACGATGAGGGGTAGTAAGAATAAGGTGAGGGAGTGAGGCAAGGAAGGGAGCTAGTGTGTCAAGACGGAGGTGGTAATGAAACAAGGAGAGAAGGTAGTGACGTAAGAGAAAGGGGATGGTAGCTTTGTCACACACACAGACATGCGTTAAATCCTGTCTCCTAAGCAACCTCACGTCACTTTATTTACCAGAAGAAGCTATTACGTGGGTTTTTTTTAACGCTTATAACATATATTACCTCTTGCCTTGGTGACCTGACTCAACACTATTCTCGTAACCTGACTCAACGCCATGCCCGTGACCTAACCTAACACTAAAAAAAAAAAAAAATACAAATATGCCAAAAAAATCCCTCAACTTCAAAACCTACAAAAAAAAAAAAATCAAAACTTCAAAAAACTTCCCATAAAAAAAGTAATCCAAAAACTCCTCCAAAATCCCCCAAAATTAATAAAAAATCGAAAACAAGAAAACTATAAGAAAAATGGATACTAAAGAGATTAATTTAAAGGTGTTAGAACGAAGAATATAGTTACCAAGAAAACAGGAAAAAAAAAACACCTAGAGATTCTAAGAGAAGAGAGACTCAGAGTTTATTAGTACGTGACCCAGACGAGTAACAATGTCGTCAGACTAGATCCCTACACTGTCAGTCTATAGATCCCTACACTGTCAGTTTATAGATCCCTACACTGTCAGTTTATAGATCCCTACACTGTCAGTCTATAGATCCCTACACTGTCAGTCTATAAATGCCTACACTGTCAGTCTATAGATCCCTACACTGTCAGTTTATAGATCCCTACACTGTCAGTTTATAGATCCCTACACTGTCAGTCTATAGATCCCTACACTGTCAGTCTATAAATGCCTACACTGTCAGTCTATAGATCCCTACACTGTCAGTTTATAGATCCCTACACTGTCAGTTTATAGATCCCTACACTGTCAGTTTATAGATCCCTACACTGTCAGTCTATAAATGCCTACACTGTCAGTCTATAGATCCCTACACTGTCAGTCTATAGATCCCTACACTGTCAGTCTATAAATGCCTACACTGTCAGTCTATAGATCCCTACACTGTCAAGTCTACAAATGCCTGAACTGTCAGCCCATAGATCCCTACACTGTCAGTCTATAGATGCCTACACTGTCAGTCTATAGATGCCTACACTGTCAGTCTATAGATGCCTACACTGTCAGTCTAGATCCCTACACTGTCAGTCTATAGATGCCTACACTGTCCGTCTATAGAGGCCTACACTGTCAGTCTATAGATGCCTACACTGTCAGTCTATAGATGCCTACACTGTCAGTCTATAGATGCCTGCACTGTCAGTCTATAGATGTCTACACTGTCAGTCTATAGAGGCCTACACTGTCAGTCTAGATGTTTACACTGTCAGTCTAGTGCCTACACTGTCAGTCTAGATACGTACTTTACACTGTCAGTCTATCTCTATAGATATCTACACTGTCAGGCTATAGATACCTGCACTGCCAGTCTAGATACCTACACTGTCAGTTTAAATTAAGACTACTATTATCAATCATATACTTGTCTAACCTAACCCAACCATTATCACTAATCTGGCCAACCTATATCCTAAACTTCCCAGTGAGTTCCAATTATTGATGGTGTTTGGTAACGTGCTTCACTCATCTTAGATCTTTATTTCCAAAGCAATGTTTACTAAATTTCAGTCTAAATTTGCGTAAATAAAAGCTACCTGTATTGCTACGTGTTCGCTCCTGGTTTGATAGTTTAAGTACCTTTGTTTTATTATCTTTATTTAACCCCGTCTACCATACATATAGTTCAGTTTTCTTAACCTGTCTCTAGCTTTGTTAACCTCTTCTGGATTCTTTCTAGGTGACCAAAACTGAACAGCATTATCAAATTGATGTCTCACATGTGCAATATACTGTTTAATGTTAACTCGCTTCTCTTGTTATTAACACTCCTAGATATGAACATTACTTTGTTAGCCTTGTTTCCTAGTTTAGGTTTTAGATTCCCATTTGTCATGACCCCTGAATCTGTCTAGCAGCTGAATTTATCTATATCTAAGTTTTCCAGCCGAGTGTGTTTATGCCCCCCCCCCCCCCCCACGGGCACTAGAACTTGACATTATCCACATTAAATTACATCTACCATTTTGTTTACGCCTTCCTGTATTAGGTTTTATATCTAGAAGTGTAAGTAATAAGAGTGCGGAGGTCATATTGCAATTATATCTTGCCTCGATTATGTGCTCAGTTCTGGTGCCATTATTATAGAATGGATATCAATTCACTGAGTCGGTGCAGCGAAGAATGACAAAAATGATTCCTGGTTGGATAATTTGAGTACCTTTGTAATGTCCCCTTTGTTTAGCCCTGCCTTCCATTTATACACCTCTATCAGGTCGCCCCTCGCTCTACGTCTCTCAAGGGAGTGCAAATTAAGATGCTTTAACCTGTCTCTATACTCAAGGTTCCTGATACCCGGGATTAGTCTTGTCATTCTCCTCTGGATTCTTTCCAAGGATTCTATATCCATTCTGTAATACGGTGACCAGAACTGGACTGCGTAATCCAGGTGTGGTCTCACAAGGGCAAGATACAGTTTTAGGATGACCTCGCTAGTCTTGTAACTAACACTCCTTTGTATGGACCCAAGTACTTTATTAGCCTTGTTACGAGCAAAAACACATTGTTTACTTGGCTTAAGGTTCCTACTTATCATTACTCCTAAATCTCTCTCGCAGTCGGATTTCTCTATGGCATCGTTGTTCATCTGGTATCTGGTTTCCCTGTTTACATTCCCTATACTGAGTACTTTACATTTGTCAATGTTGAATTTCATCTGCCATTTTTCAGACCATTCGAAAAATTTGTTTAGATCCTCCTGTAGTTTTGCCGAGTCCTCGTCAGATTTGATAACACGTCCTATTTTAGTATCATCAGCAAATTTACTTATGTTGCTGTCTATGCCGATATCTATGTCGTTTATGTATATAATAAACAATAATGGTCCAAGTACTGAGCCTTGGGGAACTCCACTTGTGACGTTGCTCCAATGGGACTTAGTGCCGTTAATGCTCACTCGCTGTTTCCTGTCCTGTAACCACGCCCTAATCCATTTAATGATGTCACCTTTGATGCCATGAGCTTCTACCTTTCTAATTAGTCTTTCGTGGGGTACTCTGTCGAAGGCTTTGCTAAAGTCGAGATATACCACATCATAATTGTGCCCCTCGTCCACTGATTCGAAAACTGATGAAAAGAATGTTAATAGATTAGTTAGGCAAGAACGTCCGCTTGTGAAGCCATGCTGGGAATCATTGATCAATCTGTGCTTCTCCAGGTGATTTCGAATAGAGTTTGAAATGATTGCTTCCAGTAATTTGCCTACTATTGATGTTAGACTGATTGGGCGGTAGTTAGAGGATAGTGATCTATCCCCCTTCTTGAAGATCGGTATTACATTCGCTATCCTCCAGGATTCTGGTACTACACCTGTTTTTAAGGACATGTTAAACAACTTTGCTAAGGGCATACTAAGCTCTTCCTTACATTCCTTTAATACTCTGGCAAATATCTCATCGGGACCAGGTGACTTATTAGGCTTTAGTTTGTCTATTTGCTTACTAACATCGTTACTAGTTACTACTATCTCACTTAATTTGTTTTCTTCACTATCTCTGAATAGAGTCGGTGCCTCGGGTATCATGTTTAAATTTTCGCTGGTGAAAACTGTTGAAAAATATTTATTCAAATTATTGCTCATTTCTCCGTCGTTATCAGTGAGCTCGCCGGAGTCTGACCGTATTGGTCCAATCTTTTCTCGTGTTTTAGTTTGGTACATTTGGTAGAATCCTTTGGGGTTTGTCTTTGCCTCCCTTGCTATCCTTACCTCATTATTCCTCTTTGCTTTCCTTATCTCGGTTTTAACCCTACTCGCCAATACCCTATAATAGTCCCGGAGGTGAATTTCGCCACGATTTATCCTTCTACCTATAGCCTTCCTTTGGCCAATGATGTTCTTTAAATAATTATTTATCCATTTAGGGTCATTGTTGTTTGATCTGAGTTTTTTGTATGGTATGTTCTGCCTTTGTGCATTAAGTAACTCACTATTTAAATTGTCGTGGAACTCGGCAATCTCAGATCTCGTTATCAGGTCGGTGTCATCTGTCAGGTTCACGGCCAAGCGCGACACCCCCTCTCTTAGCTGCCTCTTTAAACTGTCAAAGTTTGCCCTTCTGAAATCTGGTACTTTAGTGGAATTTTCCTTACGTCTGCCCTGAAAATCTAACTGGAATCGAATTTCTTTGTGATCGCTGTTTGCAAGTTCGTTCCCTACCTCGACATTGCTAATGAGGTTTTCTCTGTTTGACAAAACTAAATCCAATATATTATTACCCCGTGTGGGTTCGGTTATATGTTGACTTAGGAAACAGTCCTGGATCGTCTCGAGAAAATCCTCTGATTCGGAGTTTCCCGTAAGGTCGGTCCAATCTATTTGGCCAAGGTTAAAGTCGCCTACTATACAGACTTTGTTGTGTATGGAAGCCCTGCGCATTTCATCCCAGATAAGTCGCTCATTGACTCTGTCAAGATTGGGGGGTCTATATATTACTCCTGTGATTAATTTTTCCCGACCGTCGCTTAATTCTATCCAAATTGTTTCTGTATTCCTCTCAGTTTTTATTTCCTTATTTATTTCACACTTCAGATTATCCCTAACATAGATTGCTACTCCGCCTCCTTTCCTGGTCTGCCTATCGGTATGGAACAGTTTGTAACCCGCAATTTGGTATTCGACTGGTAATTCACGTGTGTCTAGGTTGATCCATGTTTCAGTGAATGCAATTATATCGATTTCTTCTGTACATACCAAGGCCCTAATATCATCCATTTTGTTTCTCATACTTCTACTGTTCGCGTAATATACATTTAAGTTAGTCGTGTTCTGAGTCCTTCCCTTACCGCGTTTAGTTTTAAACTCCCTGTCTAATTTAGTTATGTCATCATTCCTAACACTATTTCCCTGTAATCTTTCGCCTTGTTTACCCGCTCCCACTGCAGTCTCCTCCACCCCCGTGCCCCTATGTTCTCTTAGCAGTTTAAAGACTTCGATATCTTTTGAACTGCCCCCTCTAGAGCCCCAGCCAGGGTTGCTACTCCATCCCTAGACAGGTGCACCCCATCCCTAGCATAAAGGTCCCTTCTGCCATAGAAGTTGTCCCAGTTGTCAATGAATGGGACTGATATTGACTTGCAATATCTGTCAAGACGGTCGTTAACACCAACTGCCCTTGACAACCATTCACTGCCAACTCTCCTTCTAGGCAGGACACCGCATATGATAGGGATCCCTCCCTTAGTCCTAATGCGATCTATGGCTGCCTTGAACTTATCAAGAAGCTCCTCGCTCCTACACCGGCCAATATCATTGCCTCCTGCACTGAGGCAGATAATGGGTTTGTTCCCATTACCAGACAAGATATTGTCCATCCTGTCAATTATATCCCCCACCCCAGCTCCTGGCAAACACACCCTCATCCTATTTTTGTTTTTACCACAAAAGGCCCTGTCCATGTACCTTACCTGTGAGTCACCAACAATTAAAGTTTTTATACCTTCCTTGTCATCCCTGTCCCTGACTGTACTAACGTCCAATTCGTCTATCAAAGGACTGAACGGGTTGGTACACTTAGCTGTTGTTGTCGTTGTTGTCGTATCCTTGGTGTGCTTCTTCACCAAAAGCTTTGTCTTCCCACTACTCACAATTTTCCACTCGCTTGATTTTTCGTCAGCCACTGGCTTTACTCGTCCAGCCTCTCCTTTTAACATCGCCAGCTCTTCCCTTAATTTCAAGTTCTCCAACTTGACCTTCGCCAATTCTTCAGTGGACCACTCCAGTTTGGTCACCAAACTCTCATACCCAAGACCGCACCTTGCTCTGGCCATATCTGATAATTATCCCTCCGGAGCTAACCCTGCCGTGACCTTTCCCCTAGTGAGGTCAGAACACTACCGTCTGGTGAATGGTTGTAGTGGGTCTACATCCGTTGAACCCCAGGTGTTGTGTAGGTGGGGATACACCTCTTTTGACATGTTCTATTATTAGAAATGTATTCTAGAAATTCCTTTCAATGGTTATATGAATTATGTTGCGTTAGAGCGGGTTTTGGCTAAGCACACCTACTGCACGACCTCATTAATAGTAGCTTTGATTTTCTCAGTTTATATTTGTGTATTTTATTTTGCCTCTCTCTATATACAGAATATATTAGTGTATGTATGTGTTAGTAGTAGTGTTTGTGTATGTATGTGTTAGTAGTAGTGATTGTGTATTTCTCATTGCCCCAAATCTTTCTCTATTACATTACAACATAGACACAACCAAGAACATACGGGGATTTCATTGATTCACTGCCATTCATTCATTCTTACTACTGTCACTGCTATTATCTGCTATGATGTTCCTCCCTCAAGGACGAGGCCTCACACCATCACCCACTACCTCAAGGGCCTGCAGCACGTCCTGGCCCCGACATCACTCAACTTCCTGCTGCCAACTCTCACGCGTCTTAATTTTACTGCATCTATTTGTCGCTGTTGTGTTATTCATTTAGTCTTTTGGTATTCTAGTCGTTTTTAGGTCATTGTTATTGTTATTAGATTATCTCATTAACTCTCCCGTTATATAATCAACACATCAAAAAATATATATGCATACAGACATGAATGATTGTGTATTCAATGAAATCATTATTGCAGGTAAACAGGATACAATGACAGTGTCGGTGTACAAACAATTTAAATGGACAGTGTAGGTATACAGACAAAGACAACAGTTACAGGTAGAAAAGGGAAGGGTGTACTTAGCACACTCCCTCCTGTGACACTCTGCTTTGTGACTTACACAAGGGAGGATTTTACCAGCCCTGGGTAATGAGAGCCAGGTAGTCTTTCATAATAGACTCGCCCAGGGAGGCTTGTTTGTTGTTGGTTATTCATATGAGAGTATAAACATTGTGGGTATCACCTGTGTTTAGATTAGGTTATGTTAGATTGTATTTAATTAGGTTATTCTTGGTGAGGTTAAGGTGGTTAATCTTCATGTGATCCTATCATATATCTAACACTTCCTAAATCTCCTGGTGTGAGAGGTGGGAGAACGAGAAGTGTGTGAGTTAGGTATTCCCCCACTGGACAGCCATGCTGAGGTGCTAGCACATGTAGCTGGATCCTTTGGATTTTCTTTTTGCTTCTGTGAGTTTGTGACGAAACAACACGTTTGACCAAGGTCCCAGGGCTACAATCTGAGGGCGTGGAAGCTCTCCGGGTCTGAAGTTCTTGGTCGGGATAGTCCGAGTGATGTTTAACTTTATAGGTAACATGTCAACCTCTAGACTCTAGGCCCCAGAGAAACCACACTTTAGGTCATGGAAATCGTGTAGGTTTGCCTTCCATATATAGCTGATAGGGACAATGAGGAGAAGGAGGTATCCTGACACAGAGAGCCTGTGGGGCGAGGCCAGTGCTTAAAAGGAGGAGTTTAGGATGACTAGTGGGAAGTTACTGGGACGAGGATCACTCTCATCTTAGAGTCGAGGTCCCTGTGTAAAACAAATATTACTGCATAGAGCTTGGGTGAGGCAATCCATAAGGGCGTTGGTTTGAGCACATTTCGCCGGGTATCTGCCTCAGTGAACCTTGGAGCACCACACATTTCTACAACAGTCCTAAATCTTTCTAACAGAATTTTCATTACCAATTTTTGGAAGCTACACGAGAGGATGGGAATACAAGTAATGTAATCTGGGAAGCCTCTGAAACACGTTCGTCCAGGAAGAAGATCCGAAACGAACCAGGAGTCCTTACTGTTTCTACTGTGAGTCAATCAATGAAAGGATCTGAGGTTTGTGTGAACATGGGTTTTTAAATATCACCGTGTTCCAATAATTTATGGCTTGATGGGTGGACACGACATGATCAGAGCGTAAAGAGGAACACATATTAAAATAAAGTCGACGTTAATAAGAAAAACAAAATCACGTTAACATTAGCCATCCTAACTTATTTCACCTGACGATTAAATTTTCTAAAGCTTCCTGGGGATAGGTTAGGTTAGGTTAGGTTAGTTTAGGTTAGGTTAGCATAGGTTAGATTCGATTAGGTTAGGTTAGACTCGGTCAAGTTAGGTTAGATTCGGTTAGACTACCAAGATACGATAGGTTAAGTTAGGTTAGGTTAGGTTTTGGGGGCTAATCTTAAAATTAATTCACGGTGGGGGGAGGCGGTGTTGATCAGTAGGTGACCCGGAAAATCTTATCACATTGGCTTCTTCTCTTATTAAGTCGTCTCGGTCAATGGTTCCCGGCCTTATAAGTCACTCGATCTCCCACTCACTCCCTCAGAGTCATTTCCATATATTGACCTTTGAATAACGCCGACCTGACCTCTAACTCACACAGACCTGACCTCTAACTCATACAGACCTGAGCTCTAACTCACACAGACCTGACCTCTAACTCATACAGACCTGAGCTCTAACTCATACAGACCTGACCTCTAACTCATACAGACCTGACCTCTAACTCATACAGACCTGACCTCTAACTCACACAGACCTGACATCTAACTCATACAGACCTGACCTCTAACTCATACAGACCTGACCTCTAACTCACACAGACCTGACCTCTAACTCACACAGACCTGACCTCTAACTCACACAGACCTGACCTCTAACTCACACAGACCTGACCTCTAACTCATACAGACCTGACCTCTAACTCACACAAACCTGACCTCTAACTCATACAGACCTGACCTCTAACTCACACAGACCTGACCTCTAACTCACACAGACCTGACCTCTAACTCACACAGACCTGACCTCTAACTCATACAGACCTGACCTCTAACTCATACAGACCTGACCTCTAACTCACACAGACCTGACCTCTAACTCACACAGACCTGACCTCTAACTCACACAGACCTGACCTCTAACTCACACAGACCTGACCTCTAACTCACACAGACCTGACCTCTAACTCATACAGACCTGACCTCTAACTCACACAAACCTGACCTCTAACTCACACAGACCTGACCTCTAACTCACACAGACCTGACCTCTAACTCACACAGACCTGACCTCTAACTCACACAGACCTGACCTCTAACTCACACAGACCTGACCTCTAACTCATACAGACCTGACCTCTAACTCATACAGACCTGACCTCTAACTCACACAGACCTGACCTCTAACTCACAAAGACCTGACCTCTAACTCACACAGACCTGACCTCTAACTCACACAGACCTGACCTCTAACTCACACAGACCTGACCTCTAACTCATACAGACCTGACCTCTAACTCACACAAACCTGACCTCTAACTCATACAGACCTGACCTCTAACTCACACAGACCTGACCTCTAACTCACACAGACCTGACCTCTAACTCACACAGACCTGACCTCTAACTCATACAGACCTGACCTCTAACTCACACAGACCTGACCTCTAACTCACACAGACCTGACCTCTAACTCACACAGACCTGACCTCTAACTCATAGACCTGACCTCTAACTCATACAGACCTGACCTCTAACTCACACAGACCTGACCTCTAACTCACACAGACCTGACCTCTAACTCACACAGACCTGACCTCTAACTCACACAGACCTGGATGAAGCTTCAGGTAAACAGGTCAGCTACACCAACCCAAACCTCCGAGCCAGAACAGGACAAGTGACAAAACAGCTTTAAGACGTATTTCCTGTATTATTATAATCATCAAAGGTCCATCTGAACTTCATCTTGGTTTATATATTATCTTTGTATGCAATTATGGTGATTTTCCGTACACACACACAGACACACACACACACACAGACACACACACACACACAGACACACACACACAGACACACACACACATACTTTTTACATACATCCAGAAATATAATAAAAGAGAGGAGGGTTGACCACTCCTTGTCTGGCCGGACACTGAGGTGGCAACGTCGTTAACCACAACCCACACAGGTCATACTCAAGGTCCACCACACACCTCCCAACCCCCCCATTACCGGGAGTCAAGACTGTTCTTCCACTCTCAAAGGCTAATACACCCTCCCCCCTTTACCCCCCTCCACCACCAATTTCACCGAGAGTCAAGGCTGATCCTCCATTCTCAAGGGCTAATACACCATCCCCCTTACAGAAACTAGGCTGATCCTCCATTGTCAAGGGCTAATTCACCATCCCCCTTACAGAAACTAGGCTGATCCTCCATTGTCAAGGGCTAATACACCATCCTCCTTACAGAAACTAGGCTGATCCTCCATTCTCAAGGGCTAATACACCATCCTCCTTACAGAAACTGGGCTGATCCTCCATTGTCAAGGGCTAATACACCATCCTCCTTACAGAAACTAGGCTGATCCTCCATTGTCAAGGGCTAATACACCATCCTCCTTACAGAAACTAGGCTGATCCTCCATTCTCAAGGGCTAATACACCATCCTCCTTACAGAAACAAGGCTGATCCTCCATTGTCAAGGGCTAATACACCATCCCCCTTACAGAAACAAGGCAGATTCTTCAATATCAAGGGCCAGTTTACCCCTCCTCACCATAAGTCAAAGCTGAACCTCCAGTATCAAGGGCTAACTCTCCCTCTCTCATCAAGAGTCAAGGTTGGCTCCCCACACCAATTATTTTATAAAATTATCACCTACTTTATACAGGTCTGGGGAGGGATTAATGGGGGTAGTTTTTGGGGAGTTAATTACAATAATGAGGTAGAAAATAAACCATTACCATTATTAACTTCAACCCAACAGTATCATCACTGGTTATGGTTCTATTATCAATAATTATTAACTAATAATAATGTTAATGATGTTTTTATCAAGAGAATAAGTACCAGTCATTCATTTTATCTGTACTTGTTACCTATAACTCTCATTACCTGTACCTCTTACCTGTACTCATTAACTGTAATTATGACCTGTACTTATGACCTGTACTGGCTCTGATCTCTGTACACACTCTGGTTGTCATGATAACCACAGCTGACAGGAAAAAAACAATCAGGGTACAATGAATAGTGTGATCAGCGCCTTAGTGGTGGGAACTGCTGTGGAGAGAATGTGTGTAACCAAGATTAGGTTAGGTTAGGTTAGGTTATGCTAGGTTAAATAATAATAATAATAATAATAATAATAATAATAATAATAATAATAATAATAATATTAATAATAATAATAATAATAATAACAATAGTAATAATAATAATAATAATAATAATAATAATAATAATAATAACCAGAATAAGAATAATATATAAAACAAAATGAGTAAATTAAACTTCCTTAACAACTCCTGTACTACAGTTTATAAGCAGCACATCAACGCCAGCCATTAAGACCCTCACACACATAACAACAGACAACCACGTATAATCACCATCTTTCGTACATCACACACACCTGTTACGGAGAACTTGATATAACAAGTGTTTATTTACCGCCATAAATATCTGAACAGATTCTTTGTCTCTTACATAATAATAGTGATTCAGAAGTTGTTATGCTATAAGAGGAAAATACTCTCTCTCTCTCTCTCTCTCTCTCTCTCTCTCTCTCTCTCTCTCTCTCATTATACGGGGAGATATTATCACAGGGATTTGATTACGTATCTTTAGTGAAACATTATTATATATTTATAGATTATCTGAAGATTAGACACCCCCTAGGTTACTTCACATGAATATTAAACAGCCTAAAGTTACATGGGTGTTACCTTTATGTTAGGTTAGATTAAGTTAAGGATGGCACAGTTTGTTCATGGGTGTGACTCATCTCTACTCAGCCGGGGTATTGATGGTGTTCGGGGATATATCGCGAGTTCGATTTTGGCCAAAGACATACACGTGATGTTCTCCAGTATCTCTCAATGATTTATTAATAGAACACTGACGCCTTACCATGAAGTCGGATGGAACGACGCGCGTGATTTGGTAATGAACTGTGAACGTCTTCTGGTGTTCAACGAGGAAAAAGGGGGGAGGGGGGTTCAGAGTCAACATAATACTGTTGTGTGTGTGTGTGTGTGTGTGTGTGTGTGTGTGTGTGTGTGTGGAGATAATTGGACAAACACATCAAGGTTACTCTTGTTGACGTCATAAGGAACAAGGCGTCATCACTAGGTCAAAGGTACAACTGTTATTCACTCATAAGGGCGTGGCCAGGTAGGTGCCTCAGGTGACTACAGGTGAGTCAGTAGGTAACAATGCACCGTTCCCTCATACCACACTGACCCACCTAACTCTACCTCGTGTAAGGGGACTCGATAACCCTCAAATTCCTAACCGATCCTGAGCCTAATCTAACCTAACTTAATCTAACCAGACTCGGAACCTAACCTATTCTAACTCACCCTAACCTAACTGTTCCCAACCTAACTTAAAATAATATAAACAGTACTTAACTTACCTAACCTGAATTAACCAGGCCCGGAATATAACCTAACCTAACCTAACTTAGTCTAATATAACCAGCACCAACCTTACCTAAACTAATCTACTATTAGTCTATCTTCTAACTAAACCCAAACTAAGCCTAGCCTAACCTAACCTAACCTAGCCTAACCTAACCTAACCTAACTTAGTCTTATATAACCAGCACCAACCTTACCTAAACTAATCTACTATTAGTCTAACTTCTAACTAAACCCAAACTGAGCCTAACCTAACCTAACCTAAACTAACCTAACCTAACCTAATCAACCCCTAACCTAACCTAACGTACTCCATGGTGGTATGAGTTTCAATATTCGGGTCCATTTACTAAGAGTCCCCGGATCAGGGCCTTAACCCCAGGGTGTGGTGCTCGTCTCCCAGGGGTAACTTGGCAGAATGATCCACAGCAACAAGGGGCAGAGCGTCTCGCCAGGCCCTAACTGCCCCGTGGGGTTAAGTCCTTATTAGGGCCAGGGGCTGTGGCCGGGGGTAACCCTGACGAAAACCTTGAACCTGGCAGAGGCCCAAGGATAAAGTTGAGGTATCCCGAGCAAAAACCGTCGTCATTATAGTGTGTGTGTGTGTGTGTGTATATACGTGTATGTGTATGTGTGTGTGTGTGTGTATGTATGTGTGTGTATGTGTGTACGTGTGTGTATACGTGTGTGTGTGTGTGTGTTGCTTGGCTGTCTGGTCTGGGAGTTGATGTATACTAGTAAAGTTATAGGCTCGCGTTAAGGTGTCCTTCGGTTTGTTGTTGGGGGGAAGAAGGGGCGAACACGCTTGTACTCCCCCCCTCCCCCCCCCCCCTCAACTTACCTCCGCTACCAGTTTCCCCTCCACCACTACCAGTCCCCCTCCTTCACCGCCATAACCCCCTCCACCACACGTCCACCAATACCTCCAACACCATTCCGCCCACCCACCTAAATTCACCACCAGGGCCCCCACCACAACCACCACCAGTCCACCCCTCTCCACCACAAGTGCACGCCCACCTACAGGAGAAGGAGTGAGGAGACCAGGAGAGGGAGATGGTGGTGGTGGAGATTATGGTGGAGAAGGGAGAAAATGATGGAGATGTAGGTACTGGTGGAAGTGGTGGTAATGGTGAAGAGGGAGATATTTATGGTGATGGTAGCAGTGTGAGTAATGGTGGTGAAGAGGCAGAAAGATGAGATGGGGGTAGTAATAATGGTACTGGTAATGGTAATAAGGGAGAAGAGGAAAATAAATAATGGTGGAGAAGATTGGTGGAGAAGATGATGGTGATAATGATGGTGGTGTTGTTGTTGGTGGTGGTGGTGGTGATAAAGGTGAAATTAACATCAAAGAAGCAGCAGAGAAGAAAATCTTGTATTAATCTGAGTAAAAAAAAGGTATTACACGCAGCCTCCTATTAAGAGTTGTTTTATCATATGATCTTCACGGACTCTTCTGATTGATTCACCCATAATGATAGTGAAGATGTAGTGACGACTCTCATTACTGCTGAACACGTGAAGAAGAAGAAAAAAAACAAACTATTGTGAGAGATAAAATTTTGCAAAGAAAGAAAAATATGATATAAACTTTACCAAGAAAAACAAGGAGATATTTTCTGAGGGCGAGACTCTGAGATGATAAACATTTAAAAGGTGAATGTTGTGTTATGGTGGAGTGGCGTTGAGTGGGGGGGGGGGGGGGTAAAGAGTGAGGTGAGTGGGGCAAGGAGTGGGGTTGGATGGGTGGTGAGTGGGTTGAGAGGGGCAAAGAATAACTTGAATATGATGAGTGGGTGAAGGGTGGGATGAGGAGCGGGGGGGAAAATGGGGTGAGGAATGAGGTAAATAGGATGAGGAATGGGATGAGTGGGGTGAGGAGTGGGATGAGTGGGTGAAGAGTAGGGTAAGTAGTTTGGTGAAGAGTGGGACAAGTGGAGTGACGAATAGAATGAGTGGGAGTAAGTAGTTTGGTGAAGAGTGGGATAAGTGGGGTGAGGAATAGGATGAGTGAGTGAGAAGTGAGGGTAAGAGAAGAGAGGGGAGGAATGGGGGATAGAAGGTGTTGTCTTGGGGTGAAATGGCCACGAGGCGAGAGAAGTTACCTCACCTGACGAGAGGTAATGAGAGAAGTTCCCTCACCTGACGAAAGATAATGAGAGAAGTTCCCTCACCTGACGAGAGATAATGAGAGAAGTTCCCTCACCTGGCGAGAGATAATGAGAGAAGTTCTCTCACCTGACGAGAGATAATGAGAGAAGTTCCCTCACCTGACGAGAGATAGCGAGAGAAGTTCCCTCACCTGGCGAGAGATAATGAGAGAAGTTCCCTCACCTGACGAGAGATAATGAGAGAAGTTACCTCACCAGGCGAGAGATAATGAGAGAAGTTCCCTCACCTGACGAGAGATAATGAGAGAAGTTACCTCACCTGACGAGAGATAATGAGAGAAGTTCCCTCACCTGACAGGTAAATGAGTATGATAGCAGACCGAGGATGAGATTTATCTACACAAAGGACCCAGACAGAGAAAAACGTCAATTACTCGTGATATTCGCTGTAGCTAATTAAACCGGAAGTTCTTGTGCGTGTGTAAAATCAAAACCGGAAGTGTATGTATAGTCACTCCCAAAAAAAGGCCTGTCGCTTCCCCTGAACCACGAACCCTGAGATTCAGACTTGAGAATCCGAGGCATTTATGGACAGAATAATGCCTCGGTGTCTACTGCTTCGGGTTCATGAGTCTGAATTTCACGGTTCGTGAAGCAGTAGGAGAGGCGACAGGACTATTGTGGGAGTGACTGTACCTGTGGAAAATTAATCTGAAACATGATTACAATTTGTATATGTAAATATATATTTAACATGGAACATAACCCAACCAAACTTAACCTAATTTAGATAAACTTAACTCAACCTAACAAACCTACCAACCCATTTTTACATTACCTTACCTAGCCTAGCCTAGCCTAACCTAACCTAACCTAACCTAACCTAACCTAACCTAACAAACCCAACTTAATTCATTTTAACCTAACCTAACCTAATCTAACCTGAATAGGATTAAATTCGATGTGCGTGAACAAATCTAAATATAAATTTAAACATTATAAATACAATTGGAATTAGCCTGGAACCTTGAAAACCTGACTTAAAATAACCTAAACCAACAAAAATATGACTTACATAAACCCAAAACATTGTAAACACGACTCAATTTAACCCAAGACATTGTAAACAGTGAAATAGACTGCTGTTCGACTGTAACTTATTAGTTCCAGGGCTGTTGCTGTTGGTTAGGGAAAAACAGCAGTGGTAAAGGTAACAGCCAAATAACAGCAGAAACACCTGTGATAATAACGGGGATAACATCACAGCATTGTAACAGCTCTGATAACAACGATAACTAAAACCACAGAATCACATCAGCCTTAACAGCAGCCGCAACAACGACGGCAATAAACAAAAACAGCCCCACTGACAATAACATCACAATGCCATTCACGAGAACAACGACATCAATAACAACAACGGAAACAGCAAGCAGACAGTAACAACAAAAACACAAAGGCGCTCATTAGATCACATCCCTCTACCCTCACCCCCATCTAAATTGCATTGTGATGAGTGATAACCCTGTGGCTGTGGTGAACCTCCTTGACCCCAGGTAGTGGTGACCCTCGACATCTATAGCTTGACACACCCCCCAACCTCCCTTCACAAATGACCTTCACCACCTTATTGCCTGAACATCATTACGCTTCTCTTGAACACCTACTCACCTGCCTGTGTGTGTGTGTGAATTGCTGGAGACATGACAAACACATTCTAACGTAGGATATCACCAAAGCTGTGACCTTGAACTTTGACCCTCTTTTAACTGCAAAGAATTTCAGTTCTAGGGATTGGTATGATACTGTATGTACTGTATACTGTATATATTAAGTTAAACAAGGTAGCTCTATCCGTCCTGCTTGAGTATGAACAACAATAACAACATTAACGAAATACAAAAATAGAATTATTAACAAAAACAAAAAACTTGACATAAGTAAAGTTAAAAAAAAATAGACAACGGGTCAGTTTCCACCATTTGTCTACCTCTCTCGTGTCGGTCGTAAATTTGGGTGGAGCCTGCCTCACTGCCACCCCACACTGCCACCCCTCACCGCTGCCACCCCTCACTGCCACCCCTCACCGCTGCCACCCCTCACCGCTGCCACCCCTCACTGCTGCCACCCCTCACCGCCACCCCTCACCGCTGCCACCCCTCACCGCTGCCACCCCTCACTGCCACCCCTCACCGCCACCCCTCAGTGCCACCCCTCACCGCTGCCACCCCTCACCGCCACCCCTCAGTGCCACCCCTCACCGCCACCCCTCACCGCCACCCCTCACCGCTGTCACTCCTCACCGCTGCCACCCCTCACCGCTGCCACCCCTCACCGCTGCCACCCCTCACTGTCACCCCTCACCGCTGCCACCCCTCACCGCTGCCACCCCTCACTGCCACCCCTCACCGCTGCCACCCCTCACCGCTGCCACCCCTCACTGCCACCCCTCACCGCCACCCCTCACTGTCACCCCTCACCGCTGCCACCCCTCACCGCTGCCACCCCTCACCGCTGCCACCCCTCACCGCCACCCCTCACCGCTGCCACCCCTCACCGCCACCCCTCACCGCTGCGACCCCTCACCGCTGCGACCCCTCACCGCCACCCCTCACCGCCACCCCTCACTGCCACCCCCTCACCCAACAAGAACCATTTACACTCAAGATCAACCATCCACATCTAACAAACCATCCGCACTCATCATGAACCATCCACATTCAACATAAATCATCCGCACTCACCATGAGCCATCCACACTCACCATGAGCCATCCACACTCACCATGAACCATCCACATTCAACATAAATCATCCACGCTTACCATGAGCCATCCACACTCACCATGAACTATCCACACCCAACCTCAACCATCCGCACCGTCCAGTATATACTTTTACTCCATCCCATTCCTTAATAATTTCTCTTCACTGTCAACACCAGTACCGTCTACACCCCCATCCCTTCCCAACCTACCCCATTCCTACTACCCATTCTTCCCTACCCTACCTTAACCCCCCCCCCCCTCCCTCCCATCTCACCCAGCCCCTTAACCTCTCCGTACCCTACCTGATCCCTCCCTCCCTACCCCTACCTTAGCCCCTCCCTATTACCCTACCCTCTTTAGCCCCGTCCCATCCCTCACACCCCCCCCCCCCGTTATCCCCTCCCTATTCCACCCAACACTACCTTAGTTTTTTTTTAGTTTAACAAATTTATTGGCAGAGCTTGTAGTACAGTTTGCCTATTCTGAGTAATTCAGTCAGGTCTTGACACTGAGGGTGGTATCACTTCTCACTGTCACGCAGGACAGAGGTTCATACACAAAGAAATACATCATATTCATTAACAACTATAAATGTATAGAGGTCAGATTCATATGGATAATGTCACTGTTCACTGCCATGCAGGACAGAGGTTCGTACACAAAGATTTGCATCATATTCATTGACAGTACATATACATATATGCAAGTAAATCACTGTAGGTGCGCGTGATCTAGGTATATGCTGATAACCACCAGGAAAGAAGAAAACACGAAGTTCCCAAGCGCTTTCGTGTAATTCACATCTTCAGGGGTGAGTACACTTCGTGTTTTCTTCTTTCCTGGTGGTTATCAGCATATACATATATGTAAACACACACACACACACATATACATACATATGCGTATATACATACACATATACATGTACACGTACATATACATGCACACACGCACACATACATACATATACGTCGGTCAGATTCATGTGGGTAATGTCACTTTTCACTGCCATACAGGACAGAGGTTCGTACACAAAGAATGCATCATATTCATTGACACTATATATAGGTCAGATTCATGTGGGTAATGCCACTGTTCACTGCCACGCAGGACAGAGGTTCGTACACAAAGAAGGAAATACATCACATTCACCAGCAGCATATATGGGTCAGTGGATCACATACATTGGAGTCATATTCTAGTTGAAGACTAATCAGTGTGGGCTAGCAAATTTGGGATAAACAGCAAGAATGTCCTCAAGCACACCTGATTCAATGAAGTAATTACATAGTTCAAGATACAGCAAGTCAGGTGGCCTGAAGTCTTTGACAGTGTCACATTCAATAATATAGTGTTCAAGTGTATGCTTTAAAGGTTTATCACAAAGTTTACATGCTGAGTGTTCCGGTATGGGTACAGCGTTACTAACTTGCCAGATGTGTCTGTATCCTAGCCTAATTCTGGCCACGACTACATCACATTGTCTGGTTCTGTCCTTATGCTGGCCATACCGGTACCTCTTGTTACAAAATTTTTCATATTTACTAATGCTACAACTGTCAGGTCTCTCTGCATTTCTCACTTCTTCTAGATCAGAGTTCATAAAGAAACAAACCCCTGCCGTCAGTGGTCACAACAACAAGCTGGGTATAAACACTATAATGGCTCTAATGTTATCTCCGCCAGGTTCTTAATAAGTCTCACACTAACTCATATTAAGGAGGAATCATACACTGCATAATTTCTTAATGTAATAAAATGCGGAACGTATTAACAAAGACAAGTAAAAGAACAAATGAAAAACAAACAATCACAGCCTAAATTAACCTAAACCCTAACCTCAGCCTTACCATACACCTGAAGAGTACAAAAGTATACACCACTTATCTCCATATACATTTATCCTGAGTACAGACCAACTGTGCCACACTTGGACCACACCCCTCTCACCAGCCAGGCTCATTTGTCTTCCTGCACTCACCTGCTGAGCTGGTGGACCAGTGACCCACACACTGCTGATACCATGTCGCCAATTATTATCATACTATTTTACCTGACTAATAGGCAATGTAGTCTGGTATACATAATAAATTCAATATATATTTGGTGCCACATAACACTGGTGACTGCCTGTTGACTGTCTGTAGATTGTCTCGACTGCCTGTGTCTGCTGACTGCCTGTTGACTGTCTGTTGACTGTCTTGACTGCCTGTGTCTGCTGATTAGATCCAGATTCAATCCCATATTGCAAAAGTGCAATGAAAATTGAATTTTGCATAATGTGATTCATTCTGGACCCAATCTTTGGTAATCACAAGAAACACTGGAAAACTTCTCAGTTATAAGAGGATGATATATGCAACTCACTATCTAGAAAAATCATAGGATCAAGAAAATTTCCCGAGTGACTTTATATTGCAGGTGTGATGACAATCCTCAACACAGGAGCTAACAGCGACTTAGCGGAGACACAACACCTGACCAAGCATAAAAACAACGAAGTTAACCATCAATGAAAAAGGCAAAATAGGCAATACAAAACCAACAAAGATACTATTTTACTTCAAAAATAATTATAATTATAATAAACATAACATGACAACACTATTAGTGAGTTAAACAATCAACATGTTGTAGAAATATTTTGTTTTTATTTCTCAGTTTTAAATTTGTTGCTTCGCACATGGAAAAAGTGAGCCCAAAAAGTTGCATTACAGGTGTCCATATAATTTTTCCGTAAGGTAACCTCAGTTGGTACTATACAGTCTCCTTGGTGTATGTCTTTGTTAAAAACAAAACCAAAAATACTCCTGATAATTATTTTCCATCTTTCACAGAGGAATGTTGGCATCACCTAACACCTTGTACAGGTCCAACGAAAATTGAGATTGCCGACTGAAAGTTGTAGTGTATGAAGTAACACGGCATGTACTCTGTTGCCCAGTTTTATGAGCAGCGACAACTTCGTGCTAAGAAGTCTAGAAGCTGAAAAACAAAGTATTTCTTCCCGTAGTTCATTGTAGTTTTGCATATTTTGCCAAATAATGCTGTATTACCCCATCAGTAGACAACATATTGCTACCAAACTCTTTAACCAAACTGTTAAATTTTAAAGAACTCACTTTAGTCAGTGTCCGGCCGTGTTTGGAAGAGAACTGAGTCAAACGGTCACCAATGCAAAGTATGTCAAAATCTCCCTATTTTTATAGTAATATTTCTCAGGATTAGGTTAGGTTGGGTTAGATAAAATAAGGATGGGTTAAGTTAGATAGAATAAAGTTAAGTTAGATCGAATAAAGTTAAGCTACGTTTAATGAGATAAAGTTAGGTTAGGTCGGGACTGGATTCCAACCCAACAACACAAGTTAACAATGATAATACTTTGTAGTTCACTCTCACACCACCGTCTTGGCACTTGTGGGCACGACCCTCTCACAGGCTGGGGCTTATGGCGGGGTAGCAACAGACATAATACCTATTATGGGTGCAGTGGCCAAGTGGATACAGCTCTCCCATTCTATCCTAAGTGTCGCTGGCTCGATCCTTGGGCACTTAAATGCATAAGTTGGGGGAAGTGAAGGCGGTCGAGTGTGGTGTTGGTCACGTTACCTCCTTGTATATACCAAACACTTAGAGTAAGCTGTATCCACACTGTCCCAAACGGGTATTTATGAAAAATATTTCCATACAATACTGGTAAAAATAATATCCACACACATTACTCCTTATTTATACATG
Organism: Homarus gammarus; assembly: GCA_958450375.1. Taxonomy (NCBI): domain Eukaryota; kingdom Metazoa; phylum Arthropoda; class Malacostraca; order Decapoda; family Nephropidae; genus Homarus; species Homarus gammarus. Next base: position 2,728,835 of record CAUDMG010004058.1, on the reverse strand, counting down.
ACAAACACGCGGATCAACAGACAGACAGACATATGTAGATAAATAGACAAACTGGTATATATGAGTAGGCCTATATATGAGTAGGCCGATATATCATGCAGATCAACAAATACAGATACACATACACATCTATAGACAGATTGACATACAGACTTATAAACTGATGGATATATTATAATGGACAAACAGATGGACAGGCAGACAGAGAGTGAGGCAAGCAGACAGACGAACAGATAGATAGACAGAGACAAACTGTTTCATATATCACATGAATCAGCAAATAAACATACAGACACAAACAACTAGAGGCAGACTGATAAAGTGATACGTATACACACACACACACGTACATCATGCAAGGTACAGTTAAACGTATAGTAACTTTTGACATTAATTTGACCTTTGCGTGAGAGACAGCGACCACAGTTGTTGAAAAACATCCCAACACTCAGAACTCATCTCAAAACTTAAGTGGTCGTATTAGGGATGATAGTCGTTGTATCCAGGCCGTTGTATCATCTTTAAGTGTGCAACTCACATATTTGCACCGTGAGTATTGCAAGGGTTCATGTTGCATATTGGGAACTATGTGTGCAATTGTTGTCCAGAGAAGATTTCAGGTTTGTATTTATCAGTTGTAGGTGAATAATGTTGCTGTTTTGGTCGTGTGAGAGTTACTGGATATTAAGTTATTTAAGACTTAAGCAATGCGTAGTGGTTACGTTTTTGTTTTTATGTAAAGGGAAGGATATCATGTACGGTAAATTGATGAAAGTGTGTTGATGTGTCGAGGCGAGGCGTGGCTGTCTGATAGTGACGGGATGACTGCTGCTGGAGGACCGATAGGAAATAACCCGAGGTGAGAGGACCATTCCTGATCAGCTGTGAAAAGCGCGATCATGCCTGCTTTTCGAGACAAGGTTGAGGGTTTTGCAGAAAAATTTACCATTTCTGACTTAAACATTGAAACTATCGTCCTTGAGCCTCGTCGTAAGTCTTTGCCTCTCGTTGACATGAACTATCAGCAGAAAAGATTGGAATCTAGTAAAGAGTTGCTGGGGTTTGTGTAGCTCCTTGATAATGAAAGTGAGAGGTGGATTCTCCCCGGGGATTCTTGAGACCAGCAGGAGTTGTGACAAGTAAAACATCCTGCCTATAGACCAGACTTAACCCCGAGTAACTACTACTTGTTGCTTTGTCTAAACTCTAAAGTCCATGATCTTTAAGGTAAACAGTTTGAAGACAATTGTTACTTAAAGTCCACCGTTGACAAGTGACTGAAGGTACAGCGAGAAGAGATTCTGTTATTAAGGAATTATTAGTCAGAAATGAATGAAGAGGCAACGTACCAGCCAGTGACGTGGGCAAAGGGTAAACTAAGTGAAGGATTGAAGGTGGTGACGGAGTCGTACAGGATGTTGCCTTATACCCCCTCCTGTTTATAATAATGATGGAGTAACCAACATGAAGGTGATGAAGACAGGAAATGACGAAGAGAATCATAGCTGCAGTTCATCTGACAGTCGTGGGGGAGAGGAGGCAGGACTTGCACACAACACTAATACAATACAGTACAATAACTTTGAAAACATGGCCTGAAAACAAACATTAAAAAAGGTACTTAATGAATAAATAACAGTGAATGACAGCCTAATCGAACCTAAATTAATTTAGATTACCCTAACCTAACTAACCCAACCTAACCTGACCTAACCCAACAAAACCTATGCTAACGTAAACTATCCTAACCTAGGATAACCTAGTCTAGTCAAGCCACTCTAACCTAACCTAACCTAACCCCCAAGGTTATGTCAGGGTGGCGTTAATCTGTAAGTGAAATAAGCTTATTTTATCTAATCTTCAGGTCAAGAAGAGACAAAAAGTGAGACTGTAGGTGGAGGAGAGACAAGAGGAGAGACTGTAGGTGGAGGAGAGACAAGAAGAGAGACTGTAGGTGGAGGAGAGACAAGAAGAGAGACATCTTGGTGTGAAAAACATATAGAGTAAAGAGAAAAATGAGAGGGGGTGTTGTTCCTTGGACGAGAAGTGTGTGTGTGTGTGTGTGTGTGTGTGTGTGCGTATTCTGTTTAGTAGTGATGACAGAAGACGACGAAGTGATGGTTTTGGGCGCACACACACACACACACACACACACACACACACACACACACACACACACACACACACACACACACACACACACACACACATGCAAACACGTCACCCCAGCACAGGGTTTAACCAAATGATGTCAGAGTATGGTGGAAAGTGTGGGTCGAGATGTTTCTTCATATCTCACGTACCATCGTCTATTTCTAGCTCAACACGGAGTTACATTTGGGTGATTAATTTAGTGCAGGTATACACTAGGGGTACAGTACATTAATCTCCATATTCCATTGTAATTCGAGTAGTAATGCGTTATTGGGTAATATGATTTTTCCTGCAGATTATTGGTTTGCAGCACAGGTTAAGTAATCACCATTTATGAGTGACTCCCATAATGACTAATGGCTCGCTTTAGGCAATGTGTATCCAGTGACCCTTTTAAGGACAGGAGTTGAAAGCACTGTATTCACTCGCTTGACACACCTCTTACCACGTGTGACAATAACAACGCTTTAACCCAGGGACTACTACTACTACTACTACTTATCCTAATAAACTTTGCTTAGTTATACAATATTTCTGAATTATGTGACATAAATTAAACTGCTGTGACGTCAGGTGTTTGGTGTCTTAGATGATTAGTAGTAAATGTCATCATCCGCGGTTACAAGGTCAACACTTATGAAAAATCAGATAAATAATACGATTACAGGAATATTAGCCCCTAGGTTATTTCACCCGATGATTATACAACTTAAAGATACCTAGGGGTTAAGTTAAGTTAAGTTAATGTTAAGTTTGGTTAGGTTAAGTTAGGTTTTGATTGGTTAATTTGCCTTTTGGGTTTTTAATCATTAAGTAAAATAAGCTGGAGTGCTTTGTGTGATTCTTGTTGTCTTCCAAGCTTTTTCCGTAACGCACACACACACACACACACACACACACACACACACACCTCTTTACTCCTCCTGTCTTGACCTCAAACCCACAACCTTATTAAGTACGTCCTGTACAGTCGCGATCAAGATTTCCCTGACACTCCTTTTTGAGGCTGTACCGGGACTCACTCACTCCAGCAGGTCAGGGGCTCACTCACTCCAGCAGTTCAGGGATTCACTCACTCCAGCAGGTCAGGGACTCACTCACTCCAGCAGGTCAGGGACTCACTCACTCCAGCAGGTCAGGGAAATCACTCACTCCAGCAGGCCAGGGACTCACTTACTCCAGCAGTTCAGGGATTCACTCACTCCAGCAATTTAGGGACTCACTCACTCCAGCAGTTCAGGGACTCACTCACTCCAGCAGTTCAGGGACTCACTCACTCCAGCAGTTCAGGGACTCACTCACTCCAGCAGTTCAGGGACTCACTCACTCCAGCAGTTTAGGGACTCACTCATTCCAGTAGTTCAGGGACTCACTCCAGCAGTTCAGGGACTCACTCACTCCAGCAGTTCAGGGACTCACTCACTCCAGCAGTTCAGGGACTCACTCACTCCAGCAGGTCAGGGACTCATCCGTTTATTAAATGCAGACTAATTTCCCTTCGTTAACATCAATGGCTGTAGAGGTTGTTGGCTTAGGTTAGGTTAGGGTAGGGTAGGGTAGGTTAGGCTAGGGTAGGGTAGGGTAGGTTAGGCTAGGGTAGGGTAGGGTAGGGTAGGTTACATTAGGTCATAGAATAGGTAAATATGAGTTTTAAATGTAATTCTATTCAATTCAATTTATACATTACATCATCCTTAGTTAATGGTAATAATGATCACAATGATAATAATAGAAATGATTATAATAATAATGGTATTAACAATAATGATGATGATGATGATGATGATGATGATGAGAGAAGATACAGAAGAAGTAGAACATTTCAGATAGTTATTACACCACACACGTCCATGGAAATAATTACATTACATACAAGGTCAGTAGTTTATGTAAATAATTTATTAATATAAAGAGGATCGTAGCGTATATCATACCGGAGACTGGTGGAGAGTGATGAGTGTTGACTGTTAAGTGGTTTTATAACTGACTGTTGACGTCAAGAGGTACCAGGTTTACGTGACGCGCTCTGACTGTTGACGACGCTTCACCACAACCAAGGTTATGTTGTGGTTTTCTGCCCGACTCTTAAACCACAAGAAAATAAGTTTGAATTTTATAGGATCAATTGAATTTTAGCTCCGCTCTACCGCTACCGAGAGGATAGGTTAGGTTAAGTTAGGTTGGGTTAGGTTAGGTTGGGTTAGGTTAGGTTGGGTTAGGTTGGGTTGGGTTAGGTTAGGTTGGGTTAGGTTAGGTTGAATTAGGTTGGGTTAGGTTAGGTTGAGTTAGGTTGGGTTGGGTTGTGTTTGGTTAGATTTTGTTTAGTTCATGTTAATTTGGATTGGGTTATTGTTAGGTTACGTTAGGTTATCATTAGGGTGGTTATGTTAGGTTAGGTTATGTTAGGTTAGGTTAGGTTATGTTAGGTTAGGTTAGTTTATCATTAGGGTGGTAATGCAAGGTAAAATAAGTTGGCAGGGATAACCATCAGAGGATCTGAATATATAAATATTTTTTTTTATCCAATTCTCTTTTTTTTTTTACTCTTTATCTAAACTGTGTCGAGGAAGGAAGAGAACTTGACAAGCGGTTGTTAGTGGGTGAGACTTAACTCGCGTCTTCCTGCCGGGTACCACCCAAATCACCAGTCACACCTGTGTTTACTGAAGTAACCAGTATAATAGTTCTCACGCACACTGTACCTACCTTCCTCCAACAACTGTATTTAATCTTTACACCAGAATAGATTTTTTTTTATTAAAGGAAGCTGGACATTGCCTCCCAATTTACTTTACCTTAAGATTAACCTAACCTAACGCCAACTAAATCTAACCTAACATTACCTAAAAATAACCTAACATGGCTTAATGTAACCTAACCTAACCTAACCTAACCTAACCCCTCTCCCCCCTGCCCACCGATAGCATTAGAATGTTTAATCAACAGGTGAAATAAACTTAGGAGAGGGGTTGGAAGAGGGAGTTTAATTATTAGGTTAGGTTAGGTTAGGTTAGGTGATCCGGGAAAGGTCTTATAGTTTTTTCGTCATCTTGGGTGAAGGTTGTAAGTCCACACTGTACCTTCGTGGTCTTGAGACTCCCTGGTGGGTCGGTCGTCTCGGTAGTGAAGATGTGTTGTGTTGTAGATGTAACATATTGTCCGTGTCGATCTGTGAGTGAGTGAAATAGTGCTGAACCATACAGATAGATAGATAGATAGATAGATAGAATTATATTAGATTAGATGGACGGACGGATTGGATTGGATAGATAGATACAAGGACACAGAATAGACGGACAGAGAGACAGATAGATAGATAACTTTATTGACAACAAAATATGGCCAAGCTTTAGTGTCTACAAAAAACACCCAAACCAAAAAACGGAAAACTTAAACGAAAAACAGCCTAAAAATAATGTGTGTTCTTGGTTTATGATTACAAAGGGAGAAGGAATTGTTATGAAGCCAGAAACACAGGCATGAAATGTTTGCTCTAAATCGTCTATAAAGGACAACTACTCTATGTTAAAATATTTCCAGAATTTGAGACATAGTATTAGGAAATGTCAGTAGTTGTTCCACCGATGTAAAATTGTAATTATGGTAAACAAACATACATACACACACATACACACACACACACACACACACACACACACACACACACCAGCGATATGTTAATCCGTCTACGATAGGAAGGCCTGGGACCACACCTCACTCATAGAACACCGTCTGTGAGGGAACTACTACACCACGTGAGGCCCCTCATAACACCATCTGTGAGGGAACTACTACACCACGTGAGGCCCCTCATAACACCATCTGTGAGGGAATTACTACACCACGTGAGGCCCCTCATAACACCATCTGTGAGGGAATTACTACACCACGTGAGGCCCCTCATAACACCATCTGTGAGGGAATTACTACACCACGTGAGGCCCCTCATAACACCATCTGTGAGGGAATTACTACACCAACGTGAGGCCCCGCATAACACCATCTGTGAGGGAATTACTACACCACGTGAGGCCCCCCATAACACCATCTGTGAGGGAATTACTACACTACGTGTTTGCTGTTCAACACCTACATTAATCTGTATGTTCACTGCATGTTCCTTCACCTTTCTCTAATGAAGGCTTTTGTTAAACCACCAATGTATGTAATAAGTCATTTATGTCCAATGTATATTTTCAGCCTTCGGGCTGCAGAACTTTTTCAGTAAACCGTTAATTATTATTATTATTATTCACACACACACACACACACACACACACACACACACACACACACACACACACACACACACACACACACACGGAGATTCCACCACCTGCCTTTCAAGCACGGAAAAGGCCACTCCCTACCGCTAAGTCACTTCTACCCACCTATTCCACTTACACATCACCAAGGAGTGACCACTCACACGAAACTAACTGAAAGGAATGCTATGTAACTCATTAATACAGAAAAGTCCCGGTTCGTCGACTGATACACAACTTTACCTGATGAATCGGACTGAGAAATTTAGTTTTTAACCCACTCATAGCGTCCTGTATGACATTATTTTCGTTTGCAATAAGTTTCCTGACATATCTACAAGTGGCAGTCTACTACTATTCATGCGAGTAACATGGCCAGGTCTAATGTATAGTTGTTCATGGATAATGGTAGCCTCGATGCTCCTACAGTTGGAGTCAGCGAGAATACTGGCATTTGTTCTCTTGTCTTCCCAGCGAACTCGGAGGATGGAACGAAGACTACGTTGGTGAAAGTTTTCAAGTGCCTTGAGGTGCCTCCAGTATGTGACCCATGTCTCGCTGCCATATAGTAAGGTGGGGCAGACCACTGCTCGATACACGTGCAACTTTGTAGATAATTTCAGCTCCCTACAGCTGAAGACACAAGTGCTCGGAGACTGCCAAAGGTTTGAGATGCACAACTCGTCCGATGTTGAATCTCTTTATCGATGCCCGCGGTAGTAGACAGGTGGAAGCTAAGATACTGGAAGTGGGTAACATTAGAGAGGGTAGTACCGTTAAGCTGGATGGCTGGTGGAGGCTAAATTGGCACTGGCACGAGTAAGGAAAGTAGCCAAGAAAATGAAAAAAGCCTTGCTTTACCCCCGTTTGTGTGGGGAAGAACTCAGACTGGATGCCATTGTGCAGGACACTGCCGTTCATGCCACCGTGGGGTTGCCTCACAATGGCGATGAATTTTGATGGGCAACCAAAACGACTGAGGGTCCGCCAGAGGGCTTCCCTGTTGACCGAGTCGAAGGTCTTAGTAAAGTCGGTGAAGTTCATGTACAAGTCACGACACTGTTCTCTTGACCTTTCTTGTATCTGACGGACAGCAAAGATAATGTCAGTGGTGCCACATGATAGTCTGAAACCACATTGAGATTCTGGGAGAAAGTTTTCCGCCGCCTGAATAAAGTCTGTTTAGGAGGACTCGGGCGATAATCTTGCCAGCTACGGACAGCAGTGAGATCCCCCGGTAGTTGCCACAGTCTGACCGGTCTCCTTTGTTCTTATAAATATTGATGATCGAGGCGTCTTCAAGTTCTTTGGGGATTTCCTCCTTTTCCCTTATATTCTCCAGGAGAGAGTGGAGACGGTTGGTAAGCAGAGGTCCTCCGGATTTATACACCTCGGCTGGGATTCCATCAGACCCTCTAGCTGTGTTATTTTCCATTTGTTTGATGGTAGGCGTTACCTCATCCAGGGATGGAGGATAGCTGAGGTACGTCAGTTCTGGGTTCTGAAGAACCTGCTGGGTAGTCAGGACATCCACAACTGTCTTTCGGTTGAGCAGCGAATGGTAGTGCTTCTTTCGGTTGAGCAGCGAATGGTAGTGCTTCTTCCAACGCTGACGAATGCCTTCTTCATCCTTAATTAGGGAGTTGCCGTCGGATGACGAGAGGGGGGGCCACACCATGAGAAGTTGGGCAATATTTTGTTGTAGAGGAATTGAAAAATTCACGCATCTTGTGTTGAACCGCACATTTTTGCATTTCACACGCTATATTTTTCCATTATTTGTTCATTAGTTTCCGAAGTTCTTGCTGAGCTGCCACTTTCTTTTCGTGGAAGGTATCAGCTTTAGTCCGAGACTTAGGGTTGTTCTGCCACTTAGTGAGAGCAGCACGTTTACTATTGACGAGTACTTCGATTTCCAAGTTGTTTTCATTAAACCAATCCTGGTGTTTTCTTTTAACATGGTTGAGTGTCTCGTTGCAATGATGGGACCTCATTCTACACTCGGCTTTTGGTTTGTTTGGTTGCTTATGAGCCCATCATTGAGCTGCTCTCTGAAAGCTCAATTTTTTTTCCTTCATATAACCACTTGTGCACGGGTCCCCTCTGTGCTGCTATCATAGTCTCCTTGGCGTTGGTCTTGACCGCGTCCGTCCGCTGGAGTCACTCTAGTCCGGATGACGCACAAGTATTCTATGAACTTGAGGTCAACAGGCTAAGTGCACTAGACCTTGAGCCACCGAGGTCCTACGGTGAGGTGTGGAGGACGCCACTGGTGAAGTGAAACGAACCTGATCAGAGCTGCTTCAAGTATTTGCTGGACCCCTAAGGATGGGCCCCTCAGAGGGGATCCTTTGGAGGAGCCTTGTACTCTAATAAAACAGTTTAACTGAAGACTAAAGTCCTGTGGGGTCCTCCTGGAGGGTAGGCTGGCACGGTGATAACGTTCCCGTAAGATGTTCTGAAGGTTGAATAATAATAATAATAATAATAATAATAATAATAATAATAATAATAATAGTAATAGTAATAGTAATAGTAATAGTAATAGTAATAGTAATAGTAATAATAATAATAATAATAATAATAATAATAATAATAATAATAATAATAATAATAATAATAATAATAACTGCTCACATCTGAAAATTAGGTAAATACTGTATAATATTTTAACCTAGATCTTTCTGTACAAGACACAGATAGGACTTGAACCCCTTGTGTGCTGTGCGGGGGCGGGGGCTCTGATGACTTAAGTCGTTTAGTGTTAGTCAGACAAAATACTGAAAGTGGCGTTCAGTGGTTAAGGGGTTAAACTCAACTTACTAATATATTTTAATATGATGAAGATCATGTGTACAAGGCTTTAACAAATAAGGCCAAAATTTTCTGGTATCATCACAATAATCCAAGCACAACAATCAAGGAAAAATTGTTCAGATGCTGAAGATAATTTCGTCACAAGAGGTTATAATAGCTTAGGTTAATAGTTAGATCACCAAAACCTTAACAAGAGCGTTCAATTCTCACTCGTAATGTACACCAGAGTTTAAATTAACTTGGAATTACCATTACAATTCCCTAAAACATTTGATAGGTTTAGCGTCCCTGCCATAAGAACAAAAAGAACATTGGTCCATACTAGGCAGTCCCGTTTACACCCAACCCCTATCGCTCATATATCCATCCAACCTATGTTTGAAGCTATCCGGCGTATTCGAGTTAATGATGAGGTTTGGCAACTTGCTTCACTCATTCATTACTCTATTTGCAAACCAATGTTTACCTATCTCGCGCCTAAATCTAAATTTGTCTAATTTAAAACCATTACTACTAGTTCGCTCCTGGTTGGATAGTTTGAGTACCTTTGTTATATCACCTTTGTTTAGCCCCGACTTTTGATTATACACCTCGATCATATCGCCCCTCGCTCTACGTCTCTCAAGGGAGTGCAAATTAAGATGCTTTAACCTGTCTCTGTACTCAAGGTTCCTAATGCTCGGGATTAGTCTTGTCAGTCTCCTCTGAATTCTTTCTAGGGATTCTATATCCATTCTGTAGTACAGTGACCAGAACTGAACTGCGTAATCCAAGCGAGGTCTCACAAGCGCAAGATATAGTTTTAGGATAACCTGGCTAGTCTTGTAACTAAGACTCCTTTGTGTGAACAGGAGTACTTTGTTAGCCTTGTTTCGAGCAAATATACGTTAATGACCTGGTTTAAGATTCCCAATTCATCATTACTCCTAAATCTTTCTCACTGTCGGATTTCTTTATAACAACGTTGTTCATTTGATATCTGGTTTCTCCGTTTACATCTCCTAGTTAAGGTCACTGTTATAGTTGGAACCCTCCAACTGGACATATGGTAGTTAAGCGAAATCTTTGTGCTGATTGATCACTTTGTTTTCCCTAGTCGACGTGTTTGTTGCTGCCGGCTTTTGTGTATGTTAGGTGGTCTGATGGGCCACTGATGAGGGTGGTCTGAGCCCTGAGGAGGAACTGAGTGGCATAGTCTCCAGCCACGGCGTGTTACCCATAGAGAGTGGAGAATGCTCGGGTTGTGTGTGCCCGGTCAGACAGAAGACGGTGCTGAAAAACGGAATGATTTTCTTCCCTTAATTTTGTAAATTGCTCACGGCTATATCATTTTATATGATATTAGTAGTCTGAGAACCTGCAATTTTCGATTTGTCATTGTAAATGTACGGTGGCGGGATTTGAAATTACCCACTGTTAAATGTAAACATGACGCTTGGTTGATTATAATTGTTAATTTTTTCTTCGTTGTTTTCATGAACATGATCCTTATCTCTTGACTTTATTATTACTGAAGAACCTAAACCAGTAATGTAAGGAAATGGGTGACAATTTGGCAACCTCGCCAGGATGAGACCTTATAAAATACCTTCCACTATCAGGGGCGAGGTGAATAAGGAAATGGGTAACAGTCACTATAACCTTCTCTAATGAGCTGTTGACACTTATATTGTTCCAGTTTTTCAGCCACCTGAAAATTTGCCCCTCCATCTTATTTCACTTTAAGAGTAACCACCCCAACCTAACCTAACCTACCCTAGCATAACCACCATGACACTAACCTAACGCTCACCTAACCTAAAGTTAACTTAACCTAATCAAACCTAACCTATCCTACGGCTAAACTAACGCTAACCTAACCTAACGCAAACCTGAGCTAACCTAACCAACGTTAACCTAAGTTAACGCTAACTTAAGCCAACGCTAACTTAACCTAACGGTAACCTATCCCACAAAGGTAAAGCATTAGGGTGGTTATCCATAAGTTGAAACAAGCTGGGGTGGTTAATAAGCTGGGGCGGTTAATAAGCAGGGGCGGTTAATAAGCAGGGGTGGTTAATCTTTAGGTAATCCTAGTTTTGTGTTAATATTAACCGGAGTACGACAGATCTAGAACGGATACTTGACAGTCTACTCGTCCTGTGATTATCTTGGCCTCAGGATGTGGGCCCCATTTGTCTATTTTGTGGTTAATGACATACTTGTGAGAGTGAGTCAGCAATCTCGATCTCTTGAATAATAGAGTTATGAACAGACTCTTTTGAAGTAGGTTAATCAGTCAATCAATCAGTCAATCAATCAATCAATCAATATTCCATCTTCTTACCCAGTATTATTGCACCCTAATCATAATGGTTTGATAAGGTTAGGTTAGGTTAGGTTAGGCTTATATAAGACTGGGACCTATGTAAGACTAGAACCTAACTAAGACTGGGAACAACATTTGACCAGCATCGTATTCTAATGGCTTATAATTAAAATCAAAACACGTTTATAAATATCATTGACTCACATCAAATTGGCATTTCAGTAAAACTGGCGAGAAAAAAATAAAACAGTTACTTCACAGGATAAGATAAAAGCAAGACGTAGTAACTTACATAAATTTAACTTCGAGTGACTAAATAATCAGAATAAATCCATTAAAGCATCAGTCGACTCTCCTGTACCGTGAGTGTAAACATACCACAGCTGACTTTTATATGTGACTCATGTGTCGTATGAGAGTCTAACGTGTGTAAGGTGTATTGTATATGTATGTGTATACTGACGATGTACACGTCTTGTTACGCCATCACACAAAGCTCCTTAATTATGGTTAACAGGAATTTTTTTTGCTCTTTAATTAGTTTAATTATACTTGGTTGAGAAATTTATAAGAAATCCGTCTTTTTCTTGACTTTTTTCTGGGCTCTCTTACACCACTTGTTGACAGAGAAGATAATATAATATTCATGGAAAAAGAACACCAACGAAGCCATTTAAAAGTTAGAGATTCTTTTTCAATGACATGTATGTTTTTTTCTGCGTTAATTAAATAATATGACTTCTAGTGAGATCTGAGTAATTTCAGTGGAAGTAGAGACATCATAAAGGCTGCGGAAGTTTGGACGTAGGTGTTACGTCAAGCGATGAAGCGATGGACTGGACACAACAAAAACTAGCCTGGAGGACGTACTGATCTCACTACGGGCGATAAATCGTTTCATGTGTGTGCTAGCCCTCACTTCCCTACTTTCCTCCCTCCCTACCCCTTCCCTAATTCCTCCCCTCTCTTCCTCTCTCTCTCTCCTTCCCTCCTTCCTTCCTTCCTTCCCCCCTTCCCTCCCTACCTCCTTCCCTCCCTCCCCGTCCTCCCAACTACCACCCCACATCCCTTCCCTACCTCCCTACCGCTTTTTTTCCTCACACATGCTTTTCAAAACAACATCTCCCCCACCCTTCCACAGCTGACCATCAACCCGCTGTCATTATATTGCTTATGTAATGCACACACATGCTCTCTCGATCAATACTGACAGCCGGGCAGGGGAAGGGGGGGGGGGGGGGAGTATGTGTCTGGTACTGCTTGGGTGGTGGATTAAGTGTATGGTACTGTACACACACATACACACACACACACACACACATAAACACCTACATAGCTACGAAAACACACACACGCACACGCACATACACACTCATATACACCTAAATAAACACACACACACACACACACATCATATCCAGATAAATACCTAAACAGCTACAAACACACACACACACACACACACACACACACATATACACATAAATACCTACACAGCTACAAACACACACACACACACAAACACACACACACACACACACACTTAGACTTATCGCTGGTTCATAAACAAAGATCAGTTTCACACACTTTTGATGATGAGGTCATTCTCTTGGCTGTCCTAAACTGTGTATGATTCAGTCATTTTTATACATTAGGACACCTAACTTAAGAATATTTTATACATTAGGACACCTAATTAAAGATTGTTTTATACATTAGGACACCTAACTTAAGAATGTTTTATACAATAGGACACCTAACTTAAGAATGTTTTATACATTAGGACACCTAATTAAAGATTGTTTTATACATTAGGACACCTAACTTAATAATTTTTATTCATTAGGACACCTAACCTATGAATGTTTTATACATTAGGACACCTAACTTAAGAATGTTTTATACATTAGGACACCTGACCTATGAATGTTTTATACATTAGGACACCTAACTTATGGATGCTTTGTACATTAGGATACCTATGGATGTTTATAAATTAGGACACCTAACTTAAGGATGTTTTATGCATTAGGACATCTCACTTAAGGATGTTTTATACATTAGGACACCTAACTTAAGGATGTTTTATGCATTAGGATATCTCCCTTAAGGATGTTTTATACATTAGGACACCTAATTTAAGGATGTATTATACATTATATATTGAGGTTGGATCTCATATGAAGAGGTAAGGTAGGAGTTTATAGTGGTAGGGTGTGAAGATAATACTGCACATTAACACAGGCTCAATACAAGTGTAGCATATAAAACACAAATGCGTGTTACAGCTTTATTTTACTAGCCATGAAAAGGTCACGACTCTGTTCTCTGCACTTTTCCCGTATCTAACGGGCAGCAAAGATCATGTCAGTGGTGCCACGTGATGGCTTAAAGCCACATTAAGATTCTGGGAGGAAGTTTTCCGCCTCAGGAAGAAATCTGTTTAGGTCTTTAGGAGGACTCGGGCGATAATCTTGCCAGCTACAGACAGCAGCGAGATCCCGCGGTAGTTGCCACAGTCTGACCGGTCTCCCTTGTGCTTATAAATATTGACGATGGAGACATCTTTAAGAGCTTGGGGGATTTCCTCCTGTTCCCATATATTCTCCAGGAGAGAGTGGAAATGGCTGGGAAGCAGAAGTCCTCCTGCCTTATACAACTCGGCTTTGTTATTTTTCATCTGTTTGATGGCAGTGGATACCTCATCCAGGGATGGAGGATAGCTGAGGTGTGCCAGCTCTAGATGCTGAGGAACCTGCTGTGAAGTCAGGACATCCACATCGGTATATCGCTGAGCAGTGAATGGTAGTGCTCTTTCCAGCGCTGACGGTTGCATTCTTCGTCTTTAATTGGGGAGTTACCATTGGACGAGGGAAGGGGGACCACGCCATGAGTAGTCAAGCCATTTTTTGTTGTATATTGTTTTAGCGGAATTGAAAAATTCGCGCATCTTGTGTTGATCCGCAACATTTTGCTTTTTGCATGCAATATCTTTCCACCGTTCGTTCATTAGTTTGCAAAGGTATCAGCTTTAGTTCTGCCAGCACGTTCAGTAATGACGAGTCCCTCGATATTCGGGTTTTTTCAGTCAACCATTCCTGTTTTTTCTTTTAAACTGGCCGAGGGTCTCATTTCAGGTTTTTGTGATGCCAGCTTTGATGGGACTCCATTCGGTACTGGGATTTTGGTTGTTTGTTATTGGATTGTTTATCAGCCCATCGTTGAGCTTCTCTCTGAAAGTATGTGCTACCATTGGCTTCTCCAGTCACTTGGTGTTAAAGCCTCTTCTGGATGCTTGTTGCCTTCGCCGTTTTGTGGTGAGCCACGCATGGCTCGGGTGACGAGGACATCTCGGCTATCTCTTTCTCTGATAATGATGTAGTCAATGAGATCCCAATGTTTTGATCGTGGGTGTTGCCAAGAACCATTGAACTTGTCAGCCTGCCAAAACAAGGTGTTGGTGATAGTGAGGTTGTGTTCAGCACACTTGCTGAGGAGGAGCTGGCCGTTGGGATTACACTGGCCTAGTCCATTTCTCCCAATGGTTCCCTGCCAAACATCAGCATCTCTGCCAACTCTGGCACTGAAGTCACCTAGGAGTACAACCTTATCTTCTCTGGGGGTAAAGGTTCGCACTGTTAAGGTCGGCATAGAAAGCCTCCTTGATGTCATCCTCTGCATTCATTGTTGGGACGTATGTACTGATGAAGAAGGCATGACAAGATTGATTTATTGGGACTCAGATCGTCATGAGGCGCTCGTTGATCCCAACATGCATTTCAATTAGCCTATGTAGGATGGATTGGCGAATGGCAAAGCCAACTCCGAAAATGCGATTCCTCTCTGCAGCAGGATTAACCTTCCAGAAAGTATAGCTGCACCCCCATTCTGTGAGTTGACCCTCGTCTGGGAGCCGGGACTCACTAATGGCTGCTATGTTGATATTATACATAGACAGCTCTTTTGCCACAATGGCGGTTCTTCTTTTAGGACGCTCATTTGTACCAGTATCTTGAAAGATCCTGATATTCCATCCAGCTCTCATGAGAGGTTGTATAGTTTGTTTTTGTTTTGATCTGTGATTACGATTATGTTTTCGACCACATTAGGATGACCTTACTGGGTGCGGCTGTTCAGTAATTTTTTATTTTTGTTTAGGAAGACTATGGTTAGGGCACCTTTTCTAGCCCCCTTCTCATGTAGGGTGAGCAGAGTGGCTCCTGGAAAAGGTTGCTGAGTTGCACAGACAGGACCGGATTGCACCGCTGCCTAAATCCCAGTGCATAAACGACCATCTTAGCTCTGCCTGTCCCCGTCGCCACTCGTCTGTCGTCATAGGACTTTTCGGGGTATAGGGGTTTTGATGATGATGAGAAGTTGATGAGCTGGATGATGGCTGTGCGTGAGTTGATTTATGTGGTGACGGAGGAGCACAGGCTGCTACCACACACCTTGGCTCTCCCTTTTCCTGATCCAGTGGTGCAATTAGTTGCAAGGACTGGAGATAGGGAGAGTTGCAATGGACTGTAGCCTGTCCATCTTGCATTGCTTTCATCTATCTGTGTAGTCGTTGGGTTCCCATGTCGGTCACATATTCTGCCTATACCGCCGTGGTCTTACTGGAGCTCTGTAAGCATGTCTGCCAGAAGCGGGCTCCATCACAGATTTTTCGTTTGGTGTTTACTCCCATAGCCTCTTACCTACCAAGGTTAATCTGCAAGGCAGCGGGGCAGTGGTTGGTAGGCGCCAGGACGTGTCCACATGCCAGTGGGCCTATGTGCCACCCCTCTGGGGCCCACTGCTGCTCCGAGATCCCCTGCTGTTCTAGCCTGGGCCGACGAGGCACCCAGATACAGTGTGTTGCCACGAGGAGGAACATCAGGAGTCTTGATGGTGAAGAGGCTGTGTACTGGCAGGGGATAGCCAGCGGCGGTAGCTGAAAGCGAGAGGAGCAAGCAGTGCTTGCACCTTAACACTTACATAATGCTGCCACACAAGACGCATTTCATCACCCTGTTTGCGAAAATACACACACACACACACACACACACACACACACACACACACACACACACACACAGTATCACATCAACTCTAGAGCCCCGATTTAAACTTCACAATACCAAAGCAATAAAACACCAAATGAATCATTAGTATAGTACATTATCCTTCGACTACCCATTAAATATAATTTTTGCAACACCAGAAAAACATCATATTTAATTTAGTATAACGTTTTAAAGCCAAATATAATATCATGAATATATACCAGAATATATGATTACAGTAGCATATCAACAATACGTTACAGTGAGACGTGAATGATACAGCAATGTGTCCTAAGTATAAGTAATTACTGTAATACCTGGTAATTGACATTGAGCTCAGGTAAATAATGTGAGCGGGGTGAAGTTATACTTGGGGGGGGGGGGGGGGTCAGTTGAGGAGTTTTGAAGACAGATGATACTATGGGTAAATGATGAGAGCAATACTAATACTACTAACAATAACAATAATAATAATAATAATAATAATAATAATAATAATAATAATAATAATAATAATAATAATAATAATAATGTTGTTCGCTACATACAAATGAACATAAACACACAGAGAGCTACCCGACGCACCTGTATTCGAGGGTGATCAAAGTTAGAGTTGGATGAAGGGGAAAAAGTCTCTCAGATTTTATGTCAGTTCAAAAAACACACTGGTATACAAATATGTCCTTAAGTTGGATATAATATTTGTGGGTATTGTAGTTTATGGGAGACTTTGTGACATATAGGTGAGACTAAAGGTTGTATAGAATGACGTGGGCGACGAAGAAGAAGACGAGGTGGTGTTTGGGTGGTAGACGGCTTGTTAGGTTAAGTGACAAGTAATTCAGGCCACTTTAGCTGTAATGATATAGTTAACTCACACACACACACATACACACACACACATGAAGGCGTTGTGCAAGGTGCTTCAAGACCCTGACTCCTAAATCACTTAAGAACCATTAAAACATCGTCCTGAAAAGGTTAAAACAGCATACTCAAAGGGTTTAATGAATCTTCCTCAAAGGGTTAAACCATAGTCTTGAAAGAGTTAAACCATTGTCAGGATGGGTTAGGTTAGGTTTGGCTTAGACAGGTTAGATTAGGTTAGGTTCAGTTTAGTTTAGCGAGGTTCAATTAGGTTAGGCTAGATTAAGCTTGGTGCTGGGTCTGAAAATTAGTGACGTACAGTTAAATCAACTACTGTATAGGGTATCACTATGGGTTGAACTTGATCCTTCGGGGAAGTTCAAACTATCCCTTTTACCTCTCTTACGCGTAGTCTCGTCTCTAAAGGGCACGACAGCCACTAGGAACACGGGAGAAAAAATCTTCAGTATACAAGGAGGTAGTGTGACCGGTACTGTACTCGACCACCTTCACTTCTCCAACTACAAAGTAATTTACGTATTTACAACTGGGTGGAATGGAGGTGCCCGAGTGAGAACTAGGGACCCTGAGGACTGGAGGCGAGTACTGTATCCACTCCTTAATTGTCCGTATATTAAAAGAGGTTTTTATATTTTAGGGAGTTATAAGACTTAATACATCAAGTTAGAAAGAGTCAATACATGTAAGTTAGGTAGTTAATACAGTTAAGTTAAGAAGTTTATACACTTAAATAATGTTAGGGAGTTAATTCACTTATGTTAGGGAGTTAATACACTTACGCTAGGGAGTTAATTCACTTATTTTAATGACTTAAAACAGCTAAGTTAACTGGTTAATAAATGTAAGTTAGGGAGTTAATAGAGTTAAGAGAAGTTAGAGGATCGCATTACATTGTGTGAGCAAGAGAGTGTGGTCACCGAGCTTTCTAACTGATGGGTTAAGAGGATAATAGCTTGTTGGGCCTCTGGGGGCAGGAGATCCTCAGTGTCTCTGGGGGCAGGTGGACCTCAGTGTCTCTGGGGGCAGGTGGACCTCAGTGTCTCTGTGGGCAGGATGACTTCGTTCCCAGTATATCTGTGGGTGTCACGTGAACGTGTTTTACATTTATATTTATATTTATATAATATCTATGGGCCATTCTTCCTCCCTATTCATACTGTGGGTGTTTCCCTATTTTCTTGCGTTATGCTATGTGGCTTGGGATTGCATTGTACATAGAGTGACCATATTTCTTGGAGCTAAAAGCGAGACATGAAAAAAAAAAAACCCTACAGCCCGTACACCAACACCGATTATACAGTTATACTTGACCCAAAACCAAAACATTTGTACATAACAATAGTATTTGCCTACTTACCTTCTAATGCTCGTAATTTTCACTGGATAAGATTTCTTTTAACACCACAAGAGTTGATTCTAGCCTATTGTAAAATTCCAGACAGGTTTGCTTAAGTTAATTTCCGTGACTAGTAAGGCTTTGAGGGTTGAGACTTTTAGTTGTGATTTTTCAAATGTCCACAGCTTGTTCAGTTGAGAGAAAACACGTTTGGTAGATGAATTTGTTCCAGGAAGACACAGAATGAGCCGAATCAATTTTAATGTGTGCTGCGTTCCACACCAACACTTTTCCTCATAAATATAACTTGTAACACTAATTCAAAATCCATTGTTTTCTCAGCATCTTTAACGAGGCCCACTGCATATGTGAAAAGTCTTGCAAGTGACCTGACCACTTGTGTAAATACTGAACACATGTCATGAAAATCTGTAACTATATTCGTCAATGCAGATGAGTCAATTAGTCTATCTTCTTCAAGTTTGTCATTCTTGGATTGCAGATTTTGCTTCAAATCATTGATTGCGATCATAACTTCTACTGCTGATGTATCTTCCCCTTCAATCTCTGAGATGACTTGATGGAAAGTGGTTGACTGACTATGCACACAGTTAAGCCAGACTTCTGCACAATGGTTCTCAAAAAAATCTTTAGCACAACCGGACACTTGTTGTGACTGAGAAAATACGACTTTAGCCAAGAAACACTGTAAAGCCTCGCACACACACCAAGATATATTGAAGGAGGGAGGAAAGAGGGAAGGAGGGAGGAGAGAGGGAAGGAGGGAGGAAAGATAATAGGGTTAGAGGGAAAAGGGGAAGGAAGGAGAGGGAAGGATGGAAGGAGAAAAGAAAGGGAGGGAGGAAAGGAGGGGGGGAGGAATAAAGAATGGAAAAAGCAAGATATGGAAAAAATGAGGGAAGAAGGGAGGGAGGGAGGGAGGGAAGGAAGAAGGGGGTAAGACTGGAGGGAGGAAATAAAGGGAGGCAGGAGAGAGGAAAGGAGGAATTAAAGAAGGAAGGAAGAAAAGGAGGGAGAGAAAGGAAAGGAGAAAACATTGAGTAAGTAAGAGAGGGAGGGAGGAAGGCAGGAAGGATGTTAATGAAGGAGGGAGAAAAGACGGAGGGGGGGGGGTGAAGGGAAGGAGCATAGAAGAGAGGGAGGAAAGGAGGGAGGGAGGGAGGGAGGGAGGGGGGCCATCCCTAGCACCCGGCCGTGTAGAATACTGAAATAAAAAAGTGTATATTGTCATGCCGGCAGACGGTCAGCGTTGTTTGTCTGGCTGCGCAGGTGGTTGTCTGGCCGGTTGACAGAATGGTAAACAGTATGTCTATCTGTCTGTCTGGTTAACTGATTGGCTAACGGCCGGCTGGTTGGCTGGTTAACTGGCTGTTGACAGAATAAACGATTGACTGGCTAAATGAATGGCTGACTGGCTGCTCCTTGTGACTGAATAGGTCGCCTCGTCAAGTTGCCCGACACATTTGTCAAGTTTGAAGGGTAGTTAGTTGCTCCTCTGATTGATTACCCGTGTGCCTGGGTGATTGCTTCTGCTTGGTACATTAGCGTGTGAGTGTCTTACAAACTAAGCGTCTTTTTTCTTTGATAATTAAGCTCGTTGATCGGCTAAGTGTTTTATGATCGAATATTTGGTTTATTTTCTGAATGTCTAGATATAGGCCTAATCCGTGTTTATTTGTCTTTATGCGTCGATTCTGTCTATCTATCTGTCTGTCGTATATTGTCTATTAGTGTTCATCATGTAAGTACTACCTGATTACCTGTCTGTGTCTGTCATTTCCTTTCATCCTCTATCTGTCTAGTTCAGTGTGTTTGACTAGTTCTTTCTCTGTACGCGATTTGTCTTTACCGATTGCCTTTGTATTTATTGTTCATTAAGTACTGTCTGTCTGTGACTATGGACAGCTTAGCTACACTTGTCTCTCTGTAAAGGTCACTTCTGTCTACCTCCTGTACGTCTGTGGTTGCCTCTGATAATAGCTGTTTCTTGAGCATTACCCACTTCTTAGACTGTGATTGAATGTTGCTCCTTTAACTTGGGGTAGTGACTGTATTATTATTATTATTATTATTATTATTATTATTATTATTATTTTTATTATTATCACCCGGAGGAAGGTATAACGCGACACCTGATTTATCGAGAACAAGTCCACGAACGAGAACCGTGTGTGTTGTGGTCCTGGTGGTGGGATAAGAGGTAGGGAGACATACAGGGGTATCTTAAGGATTAATGCAGGTGAGTATACGCTAGTGAACTCTCTCTCTCTCTCTCTCTCTCTCTCTCTCTCTCTCTCTCTCTCTCTCTCTCTCTCTCTCCTACTCCCTTTGTACCTTTCGATGGGATGAATGAAGGGAGAACAGAGATCCCAGACTTAGGAGGAAATAGATTAATACAAGCAAGGTAATGACTGTGTCGTAGGTGAAGACTGGACTAACAACAAATATCACACACACACACACACACACACACACACACACACACACACACACACACGATAAAAACACACACACACTCACACGTAAACATGATCTACAAAGTGAATCCTTGACACACACACACACATACAGACTAACGACGTCTCAAAACAATGCAAATGCGTAATCTATAATGGAAATATGCAAGAAACATCCTTACATACACAGCGCTCATAATAGCCCACTTGTTATTCAGTAGCTGTTGGGTGTTTACGATAGTCCATGCTAGCGAGGTGTTGGAGTAGCCAGATCACACCCATTTCTGTGTGGGGAAGGCCCTGTCATGATCACCTGATGACTAACAACTTAACCTAACCTAATGTAATTTAACCTAATCTAACCATACCTAACTTAGCTAAAACTAACGCTAACCTAACCTAACCTAACCTAATCTAACCATACCTAACTTAGCTAAAACTAACGCTAACCTACCTTAACCTAACCTAACCTAATCGTCAGGTAGCGTTAAGGCAGTTAATCATCAGTTGAAATAAGCTGTGGATTATTCTGTATATGCTCTTTTGTTTTGATGTGTGTGTGTGTGTGTGTGGTGTGTGTGTGTGTGTGTGTGTGTGATTGTGGAGACACATTACAAAAACTCGTTCACAGATTATTGGAAAACGGAAAAAAAAATGGTCTATGAGTTAATGCTGTAACGACTAAAGTAATTGTTGATTCCAAATTGGAGATAGATCCCAAAATAAAGATTATGGAAGGCGACAGGGAACTTGAACAAGTGGAAACTCTTGTGAATTTGGCAAGTAACATTACCTGTGGTGGTTATTGTTCTGAAGAAATCAAAATAAGAATAGGGCTAGCGAAAAAAACAATTAATCATCTAAAAGACCTAATGAATAGGGACATTAACTTCAATTTGAGAAAAAACTGCAGAAACGTATATGGCAAGGACTGATGTATGGGTCAGATACGTGGACACCATTAGCAGACACTGAAAAGAGGTTGGAGGCCTTTGAAATGTGGTGTTATAGGCGGATGTTAAGAATAAGGTACACTGACAGGAAAACAAATGAAGAAGTACTAATATTAGCAAAAACTTAAAGACAAATACTTGAAATGTATAAAACAAAGAAAAATGAGATACTTTGGTCATATAATTAGGGATGAGGAGATAATAACAGAAATATTAATGGGCCAAGTTGAGGGTAGGAGGGCCAGGGGGAGGCAGACACTGGGATGATGAGTGAAATTTAAAACTGGGTCCCCAGAGAGATACAGATCCTTGGAGGATTGGTAAAAACAACCCGAGAACTTTTAGAGAGAGAGAATACAACGGAACATAAAGAAGAGTGAAGGAAACGGGAGTCATTAACAAGGAATGAGGAAACCACAGATGTACACGGAGATAGATGGATAGATATACAAACACACTAGCGTATAGAAACACAGACAGACAAACACACAGACAAATACTTAAATATTCAGACATTCTAGCAAGTAGACGAACAAAATAAATTACTCGTGATTCAACAGAGACAGACAAACATACAGGTATACGTTCAGGAACACACACACACACACACACACACACACAAACACACACACACACACACGAACCTTGTCAGTAGTACATCCCGCATGGTGACTCACTGCTAGGAGGTGGCGAGACAGCGTCCCTGATTATTTGTCTCACTAGGACCACCAGCTGCTACCTCCCTCCTTCCCTCCCTTACAGTCCACCACTACCTTCCCTCCTTCGCAGTACACCACCCTCCTTCCTTCCCTCTCTATCTCCTTTCCTTGCAATACACTAAATCTCCCTCCATCCTTCCCTTCCTTACAGTCCTCCACCTCCTTCGCAGTACACCAAATAACACCACTTCGAGGAATTCACTAGCATCACAGGTCGACAACACCAGACGGAAAATAGAAAGGGTAAATAACTAAGAAAAAACTAGTAAATCCAAACCAGTCTCCCCGAATTCACAGTGATACCCTTATGCAGAAGGAAAACCTATCCATTAATAACCAATAATGCCCAGATAGAACACAAAAGCAGAGGCACCCTCCTGGGCCTGCAAATATCCACGACTGGTTACTCCCATCATGTCCACACCAGGAAGGTAAAGGCCAAAAGAGATTTGAAAAAACTATACCGCTTTAACGCACTTCCTGAGAAAATAAAACTCCGACGGGTTACATCACTTATCATACCAAAATTAACTTACCCAGAAGTACCTCTTCATACTATGACCACCACCCAATTATTAAAATTACAGGTGATCCAAAACGAAGCCTGATCACAGGTGAAAGATACCCCTTCACTAGAACCACAGCCGAGATACAGAGAGACCTGAGAATAAGACCCATCAACCAGCAGCAGCACGCCCTGGCCAGCAGAGTCTGGCAAAAGATAGAACGATCAGAGCAAGAACTCCTTCAAAGACTCCCACCAGATAACGACAACAATCATACATGGTTCCCAAAAAAGTTACCAAATCTCAAAAATTCCATTACCACCCCCGACCTATACGGCCAGGCAATAGACAACCTCCTTAGACCGGCATCCGCCAGTAGGGTCGGTGGAATATGACATACGACCCCCAAAACACCCATATATGGGATAGGGTAGGCTGTCTAGTGCCCGTACCGACAGACAGTAACTAATTCAGGACACAACCCTAAACACTATTGGCTTAGCTAACCCCGCCTCCTCCTAAATTTCTTCAATTTCCGAATTATAACTTCCTTCCTCCACCTCTAAACTTCTTTTACCCCTTTCTTAAAAAAAACTCCCTCCCTCCCTCTATCCACACCTTCCCTAATGATACATCTTCCCTCCCTTTGAAGCGATTGGAAGCAGTTTTGAAGACGGACCTGAAATTTGGCAGGGAGAAGCAATTGGCCTTGAGAAAGGTCGTACACTGCCTCCTGTCCTCACCCTGACCATAAATTTACAGACACGAATAATTTACAACATCGGCATAAGTGAATCCTTTTTGGGGGACCGAAACTCCATTGAAGGTCACCTGACAGCTAGAGAAAATTATCAGTTATCAAAGAGTTTACTGTATACAACAACTTACATGATGTTAAGAAATCATTATTGTTACCATAGTGTAAGATATATCAGGTGTTGGGAAATAAAATGATAGTAGATTTATTTCAGGATGCTGGATTTTTTTTTTTTACTGTGAATGACTTGTATTTGGTTTCTCCGGTTAAGGTAGCCATCAAAAACAACCTCAAGAAATTTAGTACTTTGTCCGTGTCTGAGGACTGTACTATCAAGATGCAGGCGTCCAGATCAGAGGGTAAAACTTTATGTTATGTGTAGTGGGGTTTATCAAAGTTCAAAGTCAGTTTATTACATATCATCCAGTTTCCTGACTTTAGCACAATTCATGATTCTTATCAAGGAATGAGGATCTGCGTGTCTTGCAAATAAATTATACTTTACGGGTGTGCTGGAGCGGACTAAACAATGTATGTACAACAGGAACAGTACTGGCCCAAGAATGGAGCCTTGTGGGACGCCATACTAATAGGCGAGGCCGATTGACGATAGTTCTAACAGACTACTGTTTCATGTTAGATCCCTATGGTCATATTGGTCTAGTTTTGACAGTAAGGTGGTGCGGCCGACGATATCAGAGGCTTTTGAGAGGTCCTGAAATACTGTACTCCAACTGTGAACCGATTGTCTTTAGAGGAGTTCAAAATGTGTTTGGTGAAGGAGAGTTGTGCACTTTGAATTGATCATCTTGTTCTGATGTAAGGAAAGTATTCTGTAATGATGTTAGTATCACAACAAAAGGAGTTTAGTCTACTATAGGCCAAATTCTCGAGTATCTTAGCGCTTGGGGGGATTGATATGGGGCGGTAATTCTTGAAGAGACCTCTATCACCAGATTTTTTATATGTTGAGCAAAGTTTAGCATTTTCAGTTTATCAGGAAAGACGCCACAAGTGAAGGAGTTACACATGTGTAAAAGAACAGGTAGTAATAGTGGGACCACTTTCTTTATGATGTTCATTGGTATACTGTCGTCGCCTGCTGCCGTATCTTTGCCGTAACGGGGAGGTGGGGGACAAGAACAACTCATTTCGTTATCTATTCCTGCTGTGGATCCACTCTCACATAGGCATTAGTGAACATGATTGAGTTGATGCCTTAGCTAACTTGAGTCAAACAATGGCAATGTTGAATAAAATCTAGGACTGTCAAACAGAACCCTGAAATGTGAAATAAGAAAAGAGCTTGCTGATGAATTTGAAGCCAGTAGACAAGTGCAAACAGGCACTAGCCAATCCATTGTTCACCATGATGAGATGAAACAAATAAAACATGTAAAGGAGAAAGCAACACGATCACTAGATTACAAGATGTTATAACCGCTAGACTAAGGTTAGGATATAAGTACCTCTGGCAGTATGTCCCTCAAGCAGATGTGAACAAAACTAAATGTAGATTGTGTGGCCAGACATATGGCCACACACTCCAACACTACGTCTAAATAAATATCGTACAAACTGACCCAAGGCCTTACCTGCAAGGCTCGAGTCAACCCTTGGTTTGATTGGCTTCAAACCTATTGGGTAGGTTTGGTTATGTTAGGTTATGATACGTGAGGTTAGTTAATAAGTTAGGTTAGGTTAGGTTAAGCCCCATTTGACACCACGCCAGTACCACACTCCTTTACCTGGACACACACACACACACACACCTTGCCACTCCTCTCTCACCTCTCCGACCCTCCTTCTTCTCCATCCTTCTCTCCTCCTCTTCGTTTTCTCTCTCTCTCTCTCTCTCTCGTCTTCTTCTTCTTCTCTTACCTCTATCTTTTGATCCTCTCTTCTCCTCCTCTCGTCTTCCACCTACCTTCCACCTCTTCTCGCAATCTCTCCTCCTCCCCCTTTCAACCTTCCCTCCCCCTTTCTCTTTCACCTTCTCCACTTCTTGTCTTTTTCCACCCTCCTCTTCTCGTCTCCTCTTCTCGTCTTCCCCCACCCATAACCTCTCCTCTCTCCCTTTCTACACCTCCTCCTCCTCATCCCCCTCCTCCTCTCATCTTCCTCTCCCCTTCCCCTCCTCCCCAACACCCTGGAAACCTGCCTGCCGACCACACAGGCGAAGGAGTGTCCAAGAAGAACCCAACAAGTTTCCTGTTTTTTCCCCTTCGTCTCGTCATTTTCTCAAGTAAAATCAAATCGTCCATCTAATAGTCAACTCTAACCCATCAACTAACAAACCACTAAATGATGGAAGTCGACAAAATTGATTCGCCTAGGTAAAAATTAGGGTGCATTTGAAGCGCCATTGGTAAGCAGAAACAGGCAAAAGTCACCACAAACGGCCACCTGTGTTCCCTTGACATTTGACACACGTGGACTCCAGCATCTGTGGTGGGTGGGTGTGTGTGTGTGTGTGTTTATGTGTGTGTGGGTGGGTGTATGTGTGTGTTTGGAGCTGTGTTTATTAATGACCCGCCACACACCACCATCTCCCCATCTCCACAAACACACACACACACACACAACCCCCACCACAGGATCCTACACACACCACCACCACAGCAACCTACACACACCACCACCCCCACCACAGCAGCTCACACCACCCAGCTCACACCACCCCCACCACAGCAGCCTACACACACCACCACCCTCACCACAGCAGCCTACACACACACCCCCACAGCAGCCTACACACACCACCACCCCCACCACAGCAGCCTACACATACCACAGCAACTCACACAATGTATGCAAGTTAATCGTTTTTGATGTTTAATTTTCGTGCCTCAGCTCTGGTGGTGGTGGTGATGGAGGTGATGTCAGAGGTGGTGGTGGTGGTGATGGTGGAGGTGATGTCGGTGGTGGTGTCACAGGTGGTGATTGTGGTAGTGGTGGTGGTGGAGGTGATACCGGTGGTGATGTCAGAGGTGGTGGTGGTGATGGAACTGATAATGGTGGTGGTTGTGGTAGTGGATGTGGAAGAGGTGGTAGTGGATGTGGAAGAGGTGGTGATGGTGGTAGTGGATGTGGAAGAGGTGGTGATGGTGGTAGTGGAGGTGGAAGAGGTTGTAATGGTGGTGGCGGTGTCAGAGGTGGTGAAGATGGAGGGCTCAGCTAACACAAACATGCAGGCGATATATACACACACACACACAACCCATAAACCACACACACACACACACACACACACACACTTTGAGCAGTATTATACTGTACGAGAATGACTAAAGTTAACGTAGACCTTGTAGGATGTTACTTGCTCATAGAGAGACCTTGTGGGATGTCACTTGTTCATAGAGAGTACACTTGTTCGTAGGGAGACCTTGTAGGATGTTACTTGCTCATAGAGAGACCTTGTAGGATGTTACTTGCACATAGAGATACCTTGTAGGATGTCACTTGTTCATAGAGAGACCTTGTAGGATGTCACGTGTTCGTAGAGAGACCTTGTAGAATGTTACTTGTTCTTAGATCTTTGCTTGTGTCCATCGATGTCCCCCGTTCTGAGTTTCATCCCCTTCTGAGTGCGACGTTCATAAACTCCCCACGCGAGGACAACAAAAGCAATCCTAGTCTTTGTTTTATTCCACACAAAGTCTGTTCCTTCTTCCTTTTTAAGCAACGTGAACCTCCACTTAGTAAAATGCTACTACAACCACATAGTTGGCACGGGTAGTCCCCAATGGAGATTCACGTTGCTTAACAAGCACAATGAACAGACATTGTGTGGAATAAAACAAAGACTAGGATTGCTTTTGTTGTCCTTGTGGCGCGGTGGTAGCGATCTCTGTTCACAATCAGAGGTCCAGGGTTCGATTCCCGACTAGTGAGGTATTGTTTGTATATGGAAGTCCGCGTGCTATATGGACTGATTATATATATATATATATATATATATATATATATATATATATATATATATATAAAATCACACGGGGAAATGGAAACAACGGAGTACCTTAGCTTTCGTCTTTATTCAAGACATCTTCAGAGGCAACTGGATTACATGGACAGAGAGAGGCTTAAATATACAGGGTGACCTAAAAAACATGAGGTCAGGTCAAAATGATGACATCCACTAATCCCCACACCAACACACACGTAGAGGAGCTTAAGAGAAGGGTGGTGACGTGACTAGTCAAGTCAGGAAGAAAAAAGGGGGCCCACAAAATAACTATCATACATCTAGATCAAAGGTTTTTAAAGCATTTTTAACCTTGGGCCACTGACAAATAAATTTATGTAACATATTATCGGTTTTGAACTGACCATCACTAAGGTTTATTGATTTTAATTCCTTAATCAAACTAGCTTCAACAAGAAGTCTTTCTGTGACACAAGATGATTTGAAAACTTCTAAGCTTTTTTCCCAAGCAATGGGGTGATTATTATTCCTAACATGAACGAACAAGGCACTGCTTTCAGATGCAGTTCTAATATTATACTTATGTTGTTTGATTCTAAGCTGCAGTGTTTTTCCTGTCTGACCTACATAATTACAATTACATTTGCTACATGGAATACAATAAACACTACCATTTACATTCAAACTTGGGCTATTCCTTATTAACATATTAGTAATGGTTGAGTCATACTTGAAAACAACATTAATATTTAGAAGCTTGAGGGACCGAACTAACGGGACAAATTCATTACGATAGGGCAGAGTCAAAATATTCTTAAGTGTAGTAACTTGTCTGGTTTGAGAGGAATGAAAGGATTTTTTAGCCCTATTAAAACAACGATCAACAAACACAGAAGGGTACCCAAGTTTATGTGCAATAGAACGAATGTTGATGATGTTCTTTGTCTTTGGCCTAAAAACAGTGACCCATTTGAATTTTTAGACAAACTTAATAATATTGTCCCTAGTATCACGTTCAAAATTGAAAGAGAAATAAATGAATCCCTTCCATTTCTTGATATGCTTATCATGAGAAATGGCCAAAACTATAAATTCAAGGTATATAGAAAGCCCACACAGGTAGACAGTTTCATTCACTTTTTATCGAATCACCTTGAGTCTACCAAAATGTCAGTTTTTTCTGTTATGTTCCTAAGATGTCTGCGTATTTGTGACTCTGAATTTATTGACGATGAATTGAAAGCAGCAGAATACATCAGTACACAAGAATATACAGCAAGAAGCAGACTAGGTGTGTGTGGGAGACTTAGGAACGTCAGAGCTGTGTGTGTGTGTTTGCAGGTGTCCTTGGTGAGGGAGACAACATCTGTGGTAAACTAACAGTAAGGTAAGATGATAAATGTCACTAACTGGGACGTAATTAGTTCCTGTTGTATTGGTCTTGGGATCCTGCCAATCGAAAAGGTCAGCTGGGGAGGCTCACGGCAGGGGCAGTGTAACAGTAACTCAGTGAAAAACCAGTGACAACCCCTTGTACGTTTCCGTTTCACTCTACTTAAGATTAACCTAACGCAACCTGGGTGGGGGAGGGGGGGGGTAGATCAGGTTAGGTTAGGGGCACAATGTACTTAATAACTCAGTGAAAAAAAACAGTGACAATCCCAATACGTTTCCGTTTCCTTGAATTGAAACATAACAATGGTAGAATATGGATCACCTGGAGATTAAGCACCCCTAAGGTTATTTCACCTGTTGATTTAATACCGTAACGCTACCTGGAAGGGTTAGATTAGGTTAAGTTATGTTAGATTAGTTTATGTGATGTTGTGATATATAGTATGTTATGTTATGTTAGGTTAAGTTAGGTTACGTTAGTATGTTATGTTAAATTATGTTACACTAGGTTAGGTAAAATTGGATGAGGTTAATTTACATTATTTTAGGTTACGTTACTGTTCTTATCACAGATAGTGAAGAGGTATTACAAAAACTCGTTAACAGATTTGTGGAAAAGGTGAAAAATATGGTTTAAGAGTTAATGCTGTAAAGACTAAAGTAATGAATGTTTTCAAAGTGGAAACAAATCATAAAATAAAATTTATGGTAGGCAACAGGGTACTTAAACAAGTGGAAAATTTTGTATATTTGGGAAGTAACATAACCTGTGGTGGTAGATGTATGAAAGAAATAACAACAAACACTGTAAAAGGCAAGCTAAAACAGCTTTTAATAATCTAAAAGACTTAATGGAAAGGGACATTAACTTCAATTTGAGAAAACAGCTGCTGAAAGGCAATATATGGCAAGGACTGATGTATGGGTCAGATACATGGACACCATTAACAGACACTAAAAAGAGGTTGGAGGCCTTTGAAATGTGGTGTTATAGGCGGGTGTTAAGAATAAGCTACACTGACAGGAAAACAAATGAAGAAGTACTGATATTAGCAAAAACTTAAAGACAAATACTTGAAATGTATAAAACAAAGAAAAATGAGATACTTTGGTCATATAATTAGGGATGAGGAGATAATAACAGAAATATTAATGGGCCAAGTTGAGGGTAGGAGGGCCAGGGGGAGGCAGACACTGGGATGATGAATGAAATTTAAAACTGGGTCCCCAGAGAGATACAGATCCTTGGAGGATTGGTAAAAACAACACGAGAACTTTTAGAGTGGAGGACTGAGGTCGCCAACCCTCAGACATGAGGACCGTACTCCGGGTGATTGATGTTACGCTAGTTTATGATATGTTAGGTTAGATTAATTTAGATTAATTTAAACTATGTTATGTTAAATTATGTTTACTGTTATGCTATGCTAGGTTAGGTTAGTTGTCTGTTATGTTAAGTTAACGTTAAATATGTTGTGATGTGTACAGATAAAGAGGAAGAAAGCCTTACCCAGCTACTATCAGGATGTCATTAACGTTATCTGTAAATATCAGTTCCATTGTCTTCTATCACCCTGGCTCTCACTTTATCACTTCCGGGGTTCCTCAGGGTTCCTTACTGGCACCGACTCCTTTCTCATTACCCATTAATTATTGCTCTTCTTTTAGTGACAAACAAACTCTCGTCATTCTTCTACAGATGACTCAACCATCCATAGATGGCCAGCGGGAAACATCAACCTGTTATCCTTCAGAGCTTCTTAAACATGATATAGACATATAAAACCAGGCGAGGTATGATACAATTCAATACAACTCTCAATGACATCAACATCCCATCAGAGTATTTGAGGCATTACCCTTACTTCAATTTTACCATGTCGAACTTCCTCAGAATTTTAGCGAAACCAACTTCTATAAATCTTGGACACATCTTCAGAACCAGGCACTACTTTACCATTGAATAATTGTAATTCCGTCTTGTAGAACCATTGCTAACCAGAACTTAACTCAATTATGCCCTGGTTTGGCAATGGAACTCTTTCGTTGTCTCCTGGCACAGTGTTTCTTGTTCTTATTTATTATATAATCACATACACTTCAAAACGGCTAGCTTCACATACCAGTAAACTTTGTTAAGAGGTCATCAGTGAATACAACTCTCTGATCTCTGTTTGGATTGTCTTTTATTCTTAAGAAATAAATATGTAATTTCGCTGTAAAGTCGTCATTATTATTATTATTATTATTATCCCACCAACTATTCTTAATATTAGTATCACTGTCATTACCACCAATATTAACCATATCACCAATATTATCTCCCCTGAGGAACAATATAACAGTTTAATGTGTGTAATAACAGTGGCCTCAACATAACAGTAGCCTGAACAAATGTCAAGAACACTACCTCTGTACATGGCGTTCACCCTGAGTTATACAGAATCGACTACCTGCACCTGCCAACCTGGACAAGTCAGTAATCCCATCTGAATGACCCATGAACTTCACCACTCAGGTACTTGGTGATGCCTACCTGTACCACATAATGAACTTAAAGGTGTTGGCTAACTGACCTTCTGTACCAGACGAGAGAAAGTGTATTGATCTAATAATAATAATAATAATAATAATAATAATAATAATAATAATAATAATAATAATAATAATAATAATAACATACATTCATACGTTGTCCCATATACAGTCTTCGTTCACACACACACACACCCTTGCTGCTTCCTTTCATATCCTCCCTCTTGTTTCCTCTCTCACACCCCCTCTTTGGTCTCATTTCATACCGACATCAAACCTAACCTAACTTTTTTTTGTATTTATTCATGTTTTTGTTTTTCATGTTTTACTTCTTTCCTTCTTTTCTTAATCTATGTTTTCTTGATTTTGATTTACGTTTGTGTTGAATCTGACGTTTTATCCCCCTTATTATGTTCAATTACCTGTACAGTCACCCACGAAAGTCCTGTCGTCTGTCCTACTGTTTCACGAACCAAAATTTTCAGACTCGTGAATCCGAAAAATTTATTGACCGTGTTTACCGATTCGGGTTTACGAGTCTGAATCCTGGGGTTCGTGAAACGGCAGGAGAGACGACAGGACTTGTGTGAGTGACTGGACATTGTTAATTAAGTTTCATTCAGTTAGTTTCCTTCACTTCATATGTCTTAGTGGACTATCTCAATTCTTCGGTTCATTTTCACTTTTAGTCAGACTGATATCTGGTCAAATACAATTAAATCATAAAATACGTGGCTTTTATTAAACAGATTTGTCCAGGTAAAGATTAGGCCCTGGTTATTTCACCCCAGGCTCCGTTGTGGGTCGTTTGACCTGTGCCCGGGTGGGCTAATTCCAGTAAGTATAAAATAAAAAAAAAATAAAAAAAAAGTAACCTAACCTAAACTAAACTAACCTCAAACAATCAATCAATCAGAATAACGTCCTCATATCTGAGGGTTGGCTACCACAGTCCTCCACTCTAAACGTACTGGAGCTGTTTTTACTAATTCTTAAATCTAAGCTAAGCTAAGCTAAGCTAACCTAACCTAACCTAACCTAACCTAACCTAACCTAACCTGGGGAGGAGGGGCAAATGCTCAGGCCATCAAATAGTCACCATTATTTCTAGCTCTGTTGGAAGCCTCCCAAGTATATATCCTGTTCTCAAGTGTTCTTAACCCAGTCGTCGCCGCACCTCAAACACGTATAAGTCAGTGACCTAACCCGCTTCACTGCCCGGCTGCCCTTCGCTCACAACCTACCCAAACCAGTTATCTACATCTCCCTTATTTTATTAAATTTACCTAATGATTGTAATTTATATTTTTGGGGGGTTGACAATTTATGATCCAATTAAAAGCTCCAAACTCTTATTTTTTTTGTTGGTCGAGTAAATAATAGTGAAATGTTATGTGCCAATGTTATCCATTCTGTTATTTTTCATATTTTTAACCTCTCAGGTAACTCAGTCCTAAAAGTATCTTTATATATATCTGTGTGAGACGATATGTGGCAGTACAGACGAAGGATTTTGACAACCCTACTGAGGTATCTGGAGTTGCAGTCTCAGAGATAGTTTTTGGAGCAAGTTACACAACACTTTGTTCCCTTCAGTCGAACTTCATTCACCACTCACCTCCTTCATTCCTTGCACTTTTATTTCTTATTATTGGCATGCATCTCCCTTCCCTTACACAATACCTAATAAATCTTCAGCTCTCTAAATATACGAAATATATCCACCTCTTTTCACATAGCTAGAGGCATATTTTTATCTTTCTTATCTACAACGTACAAGATAGACCTGACTTATAAATAGGTCACTCCGTCAGAAACATTTGCCATTATAAAGATACGTTGTCATGTTAACCACAGTATGAGAGAAAGCTCCTTAATAGTCTGGTTCTGTAGATAATTTTTACTAAATACGTTTAATCATTCAGTAAACACTATATACATCTCAGTATATTTACAAAAGAATCCTATAGATGTGTCTCAAATATGTATTATAGAGGTATGTACTATTTATATGTATTATAATTAGTATTTAAAGTATTAACGGTATATATGTATTATGAATGTATATTATGGATTATGTGAGGTTTATTTACAGCATTATCAAAATGTCATGACTCGTTCTTGTCGAGTCTTGTAGCAGTTGACGACTGTTGGAGGTGAGGCTGTGGTAAATCCCTACAGTGAAGCGCCTTATCATGTCGTCAACGTTCTCACCTGACCGGGGACAATGACACGGTCCTCAGCGAGTAAGTTCAGCCTGACAGCAACGTATCAATGAGAACACGGAAACTATTTTATTCAACACGAACAAGCCATTAAGTATAGCAGTGGTACA
The DNA here is from genome assembly GCA_958450375.1 of Homarus gammarus. Classification (NCBI taxonomy): domain Eukaryota; kingdom Metazoa; phylum Arthropoda; class Malacostraca; order Decapoda; family Nephropidae; genus Homarus; species Homarus gammarus. Next base: position 2,694,414 of record CAUDMG010004058.1, on the reverse strand, counting down.
AGACGTTTAGGTTAGGTTAGGTTAGGTTAGGTTAGGTTAGGATGAGGTGGTTAATCTTAAAGTGAAATAAACTGGGGTGAGGCAGAATCTCCAATTTAACCAACCATTGTATTGTACCTTAAACTGGATTGTACAATCACAGACAAAAGTCACGTCGCAATTTTGTCCGAAGATTAAATATAACTCGTGAAACATTATGAGAGCCCCCTACAAGGCAGAGCGCACCAAAAGTTTAAGCCCTTCGGAATACGTTTTCACCAAATTTCACGCCACGACTTTTGTCTTTCATTGTACACACAAAAAAATATCTTTACAATTTTGTTTTAGGCAATATAATACAACGGACTAAAGATTTTGACAACAGCAGCTGCAGTGTTCGTTTTGTAATTCATCATGACGTAAAATCAATTAGTTATCATATCTACTGTAATTCTCAGAAATAAACATCATTTATGAAGGCCTACCATACTCTTACACCCGATGTCTCCTGAATTGTGAACAGATTCCCCCAAGACTTGGCAAGGAGCACCACGATCTTATACATTTCTACGATACGATATATCTTTACTCAGGTGGTAAGCTATCAGTTAATATACACATTTGGCGCCTACCTGAGCCAAGGTGTGCAATCATTAAGCCACACACCTCCGCCATGGGTGGTCAGAGATAATCTTGAACTTGTATGTTGACTTTTATTTTTTAGTCCTGATCAAAATCTATGGGTTCTCTTTATTAACAAAATTTTGATTTAGTTTCTAAGTTAAATTAAAATAATTTTCATTTTTTTTGTCAACCATGAGTCAGTTATGTCTTTTCTCTGCCTACTGACTGACTCGCTGATTCACTAACTCACTGACAAAGAGAGGAAATTAAGTTAGACTGGGTTAGGCTGAAGAGCAGAGTAATTAGTCGAATAAAAAATTTTCAGATTAGAAGTTGTCAAGAGGTAGTGTGACGTCACCCAGCACTCACCTGGCTACACTTCTCACAGGTAGGCTATAGCACCAAAGAGAAGGAGGTGTACCAGCATAATGTTATGATAGTCTCTTTGGAATACCTGAAAGTTCGCCCCAACTCCCAACTTTTTTCACCTGAAGATTAACAACCCAAATGTTAACTTAACCTAATATAACCTACCATAACCTAACCTAACTTATTTCACCTGAAGATTAAGAATCCTAATGCTAACTTAACCTAGCTTACTATAACCTAACTTACCCAAACTTAACCTAACTTACACCTACTTAACCTAACCTTACCAAATCCAACTTTACTTAATCTTACTTAACTTAAACTACCATAAGCAAACGTCAGCTTAACCTAATTTAACCTAACAATCTAACTTACCCTAACCTAACGACCTACGTAAACCTAACTGTCATGGGTTGCGTTAGGCTTACCCACGCAACCAACTCCAAAGTTTGTTTTACCAGAGATAAGACGCCCGGCGAGGCATAACTGGGACATGTATTTTTCAATTAGTGTATGTTAGCCAGCCTTTAGGGGGGTGGGCAGTGAAACAGTGTTGTACTGTTCATCCCTTCACACCCAAAAACCTCATTTTAAGGAGTATCCCCTGAGCCATGGGTTAGTTAAGACGTCGTCTCCATCCTCTCCCCCCTGAAAGGGGGCGAGACATCACACCACACAGAGTCCTCCACCGCCACTCCGTCCTGTGAACAGTCGTCGACACGAGACTAAGCGTGTTAACTTAGGTTGTTATCCCGTGGAAATATCACGTGTGGATGCCTGGTTGCGACAAGAGCAATCCAGGCTGGCCTAGCAAACCTACAGTAAATGGTTAATTAATTCACGCTTACAGAGTTCTCCTGCACGACACCCGTCTACCGTGACCGTGATCGACACGAGACTAAGTGTGTTAACCTAGGTTTGTTATCCCCGTGGAAATATCACGTGTGGAAGCCTGGTTGCGACAAGAGCAATCCAGGCTGGCCTAGCAAACCTACAGTAAATGGTTAATTAATTCACGCTTACAGAGTTCTCCTGCACGACACCCGTCTACCGTGACCGTGATCGACACGAGACTAAGTGTGTTAACCTAGGTTTGTTATCCCCGTGGAAATATCACGTGTGGAAGCCTGGTTGCGACAAAAGCAATCCAGGCTGGTCTATTGCACCTAATGGTTAATTCAAGTCACGCTTACCAGTTCTCCTTGCCGCGACAACCGTCCACAGTGACTGTCAGTGACGCGAGACTATGTGTGGTAACCCAAGAGTACCTTTTTGTTGTTATGGCCGTGGGAAGAAGTTCTTGTGATGAAGCCTGGTTGCAACAAAAGCAATCCAGGCTGGCAGTAAATGTATCACTTGAAGAATTAGGGCTCTGTGAAGTCATACCACAGTAGAGTAATCACATGTGTCCCCAAGTTGGAAATTCCCTGTTTTAGAAGATTAATTTTATTACAGCGTGAACGTGAGTAAATCATATATCCATATAAATTGTAAATCATTGTATGGAAGCTTGACAAATAAATGTAAGTGCAATTATCTGCCCGTATCTGTGATCCTATCTTATTATTACTAAAGGTAATGACTGATTGGTTATGACATAGTATAACCAATAACTTAGATGGATGTTGAAAATTAAATGAATTCATTAAATCATCATTTATCAAGTATAAATCATGGAATGTCGAGTGGTGGAGTGAACTTCTACGTAGATACACCATAATCTCCTGTAAGTAATCAGTGTGAAGGTATCGAACTCTACGGTAAGAAATAAGAAATACGACATATTATTATCTTTATATAATATAATCCACTCCTACTACCACCGATTCATATTAAAACCATGACACTAACTAACCAAACGAATAATTAAAGATTAGAATAAAGTGAATCCTGCTTTAATTATACGAACGAATACTTTAATAATTTTACCTGAGTACAGCATCAGGTAAGAAAGGCTTGTTCGAGTAGTACTTTACCAAAATACCAACTTTTCCACAATATATCAAATCGTTCTTCTTTTCATAATTTATTCTCTTTCTCACTACAACATAGACTACCATAGGTTTTTTTCACAATATAAATTCGACGCACTGGTTTTTTTTTTTTTTAATTCTCTGATGACAATGATGTTATGATTTCAGTAGTTACTAAATTTACCCACATCCGGCCAGGTGGTGTTTGTGGCATTTGAACAATGTCTCCCAGTGTAAGTGTTTCGACATCTCTATCTATACTTGTCCTTTGATATATCTCGCATGTGTTGTCACGTGTAGGGGAGTGTTGTCACGTGTAGGGGAGTGTTGTCACGTGTAGGGGAGTGTTGTCACGTGTAGGGGAGTGTTGTCACGTGTAGGGGAGTGTTGTCATGTGTAGGGGAGTGTTGTCATGTGTAAGTGTGTCTTATCATTTGTAGGGGTGTGTTGTCATGTGTAGGGGTGTGCTATCATGTGTAGGGGTGTGTTGTCATGTGTAAGTGTGTCTTATCATTTGTAGGGGTGTGTTCTTATGTGTAGAGGTGTGTTGTCATGTGTAGAGGTGTGTTGTCATGTGTAGGGGTGTGTTGTCATGTGTAGGGGTGTGTTGTCATGTGTAGGGGTGTGCTATCATGTGTAGGGGTGTGTTGTCATGTGTAAGTGTGTCTTATCATTTGTAGGGGTGTGTTCTTATGTGTAGAGGTGTGTTGTCATGTGTAGAGGTGTGTTGTCATGTGTAGGGGTGTGTTGTCATGTGTAGGGGTGTGTTGTCATGTGTAGGGGGTGTGTTGTCAAGAGTGTGTGTGTGTAGTGTGTGTGTGTGTGTGTTCGCACACAGGGTGGTGAAATGCGTCTTGTGTGGCAGCATTATGTAAGTGTTAAGGTGCAAGCACTGGTTGCTCCTCTCGCTTTCAGCTACCGCCGCTGGCTATCCCCTGCCAGTACACAGTCTCTTCACCATCAAGACTCCTGATGTTCCTCCTCGTGGCAACACACTGTATCTGGGTGCCTCGTCGGCCCAGGCTGGAACAGCAGGGGTTCTCAGAGTAGCAGTGGGCTACTGCTACTCTGAAAACCAGAGGGACGGTGCATAGGCCCACTGACATGCGGACACGTCCTGGCGCCTACCAACCATTGCCGCGCTGCCTTGCGGATTAACCTTGGTAGGTATAAGGCTACGGTAGTAAACCCTGAACGAAAAATCTGCAGTGGAGCCCAGCATCAGGCAGATGTGCTTACAGAGCTCTAGTAAGACCCCAACGGCGGTATAGGGGGAAGAGATGACCACCATGGGAACCCAACGACTACACCGATGGACGAAGGCAATGCCTGATGGACAGGTTACTAAGGCGAAGCCCAACAAACTGGGCTATCGGCAGTCCATTGCAACTCTCCCTCTCCCCAGTCGTTGCAACACTTGCACCAGTGGACCAGGAAAAGGGAGAGCCAAGATGTGTAGTTGCAGCTTGTGCTCCTGCCTCACCACATAAATCAACTCACGTGCATCCACCATCCAGCTTATCAATACCCCTAAACCCCCAAAAGTCCTATGGCGACGGACGAGTGGCGACTGGGACAGGCAGAGATGACTGCCGGGAATCTCTCAAGTCACAACTCTGCACATGGGCGGCACAGATAATATGGTTGTTTATGCACTTGGATCTATGCAGCAGTGAAATCCGGTCCTGTCTAGAAAAGGTGCCCTAAACATAGCCTGTCTAAAAAAACAACCTGACTGGGCAACCGCACCCAGTAAGGTCATCCTCATGCGGTCAAAAACACAATCAAAATCACAGATCAAAACAAAAAACAATTATACAACCTCTTATGGTCGCTGCATGGAATGTCAGAACCCTTCTGGATACTGGCACAAATGAGCGTCCTGAAAGAAGAACTGCCCTGTGGCAAAAGAGCTGGCTAGGTATAACATCGACCTAGCAACCATTAGTGAGTCCCGGCTCCCAGACGAGGGTCAACTCACAGAGTGAGGATCTAGCTATACCTTCTTCTGGAAGGGTAAGCCTGCTGCTGAGAGAAACCACAGTAATGGTGTTGGCTTTGCCATCCGCCAACTCATCCTACACAGGTTAACTGAAATGCCTAGTGGGGTCAACGAGCGCCTCAAGACACTCCGAGTCCCACTGAATCACTCCTGTCATGCCTTTTTCATCAGTTCATGCGCCCCAACACTGGATGCAGAGGATGACATGAAGGAGGCCTTTTATGCCGACCTCGACAGAGTGCTAATCTCTATCCACAGAGAAGATAAGGTTGTGCACCTTGGTGACTTCAATGCCAGAGTTGGTAGAGAGTCTGACATTGGGCAGGGAACCATGGGGAGAAATAGACTAGGCAAGTGTAATCCCAACGGCCTACTCCTCCTCAGCAAGTGTGCTGCACACAACCTCACTATCACCAATACCTTATTTAGGCAGGTCGACACGTTCAAGGGTTCGTGGCAACACCCACGATCCAAACACTGGCATCTCATTGACTACATCACTGTCAGAGAAAGAGATCGCCGAGATGTCCTCATCACCAGTGCCATGCGTGGGTCAGACAAACTGTGACACTGACCATCTGCTCGTCAAAGCCAAGCTCTCACTTCACGTCGCCCCAAAAAGACGAAGGCAGCAAGCCTCCAGAAGAAGTTTTAACACTAAGCGTCTGGAGGATCCAGCAGTAGCACATGCTTTCAGAGAGCAGCTCGAACATGCGATGATAAACAACCCGACAACAAACAACCAAATATCAGTGCTGAATGGGGTATTCTCGACACTGTCATGACAAAACCAGCAGAGAGACCCTTGGCCAGATCGTAAAAATACACCAGGACTGGTTTGATGAAAATGACCCGGCAATCACTGTACTCGTCAATGATAAACGTGCTGCTTTAACTGACTGGCAGGAAGAACCCTCAGTCTCAGACCAAAGCTTTATACCTTCCCCAAGAAGAAAGCTGTGGTCCAGCGGGAACTTCGCAATCTAAAGAACGACTGGTTTGAAAATGAAGCATGTGGAACACAAAAATTTGTAAATCAACACAAGATGCGCAAATTTTTCAATTCCACTAAAACATTTTATGGGCCAGTCACTTGACGGTAACTCCATAATTAAAGACGATGAAGGCCTCCTTCAGTGCTGGAAAGAGCACTACCATTCGCTGCTCAACCGAAACACCGACGTGGAAGTCCTGACTACCCAGCAGGTCCCTTAGCATCCAGAGCTGACCCACCTCAGCTATCCTCCATCCCTGGATGAGGTAGCTACTGCCATCAAACAGATGAAAAATGACAAAGCCTCAGGGCCTGATGGAATCCCAGCCGAGGCGTATAAAGCAGGAGGACCGCTGCTTACCAGCCGTCTCCACTCTCTCCTGGAGAATACACGGGAAAAGGAAGAAATCATCCCAAGTTCTTAAAGACGCCTCCATCATCAATATTTATATGAACAAAGGAGACCGGTCAGACTGTGGCCACTACCGCGGGATCTCACTGCCGTCCATAGCTGGCAAGATTATCGCCCGAGTCCTCCTAAACAGCCGTCTTACTGAGGCAGAAAACTTTCTCCCAGAATCTCAATGTGGCTTTAGACCATCACGTGGCACCACTGACATGATGTTTGCTTCCCGTCAGATACAGGAAAGTGCAAAGAACAGAGTCGTGACCTGTAGATGACTTTCATCGATCTAACCAAGGCCTTCGACTCGGTCAACAGGGAAGCCCTCTGGTGGACCCTCAGCCATTTTGGCTGCCCACCAAAATTCATCGACATTATGAGGCAACTCGACGATGGCATGAACGGCAGTGTCCTGCGCAATGGCACCCAGTCTGAGTTTTTCTCCATCCAAACGGGAGTTAAACAAGGGTGTGTACTGGCACCAACTCTCTTTTCCATTTTCTTGGCTGCCTTCCTTACTCGTGCCAGGGCCAATCTTGCCAGCGGGATGGACATCGAGTACCGGATGAAGGATCTTTCCAACATCAGACGACTCCAGGCAGGAATAAAGGTGTTGAAACCTGCGGTGTAATGGTCAGCATGCTAGCCTCGCAAGCGAGCGGTTGGGCTCGATTCCCTGGCAGGTTGAAACTATGGGCAAGATTCTTTACGCCAGTTGCCTCTGTCTACCCAAGAGTAATTGGGAAACTGGACATAAAATACGTCAATTGGACATTCTATTAAGCACAGAAGCACAGGGAACTTGATGGTGTGATAAGAGCTGACTGTAAGATAAAACCTGTTTAATTTACTTGATGTAGTCCTCTCCATACTCTACCCCTGTTAACACCTGACACAAGCTTACCCAACTTGCACCCACCCACACCTGACCATAAGTTTACCCAAGTCATAATACCCGGGTGTGGGTAGTTACACATACCCACAGCATCAATAAAAATGAGCAAAATGTTACTGGGACCAAGACATCTCCTACAGGCATGAAGACCAGTTTACCGCTACTGTATTGTAGTGTTAATAAACAGGTTTGACTGTATTGCAAACCTCAACATTACCGGCTTGTTTGCCGCCCCGCTATCATGCCCTACTTTTGTCACTTCCTCTTATTTCTTGCCCCATTCACTTTCTACCTTCGTTTATTATCTCTCTCTCTCTCTCTCTCTCTCTCTCTCTCTCTCTCTCCGCTCATTATAATGCTGATCACCCTGGCAGCTGCCCACTAAGTATTGACTAAATCTCCAGAATTAATTTGGATTCGGAAGTGAAACCTAACCTAACCTAAAGAGCCTAAACGTAACGTAACCTAACCTACACCTAACTTAACCTCCCTTAATCTATTCTAACCTAACCTAACCTTCAGGTGATCCAATCAGACTAGAGTAGAATGATTTATATCACTTGTTCTTATTAAGTTCGGGGCCCTGTAGCCCCCCTCCCCCCTCCTCTTTAGGAACTCTTGCTACAAGGATTGTTTGATTTTTTGCTCCTAAATGACCGTTTTAGGAATGATTCCAAGTACGAAAATTTACGTGTCTGCCAGCTGGGTGTAGGTTCATTTGTGGTCGGTGTCGACCACTTACAGTATATTTCATTATATAAATAATCTTTAAATGAATTACAGGAATGATAACGTCATGGGATGTAAATGGTTAAACAACTAAAAACACACACACATTATACAGAGATCGCTACCACCACGCCACAAGGACAACAAAAGCAATCCTAGACTTTGTTTTATTTCACACAAAGCCTATAGATATAGATCTATATATAGTGGGGAGGAAAAAATTGTTCACTGTGTCGTCAGGAAAACAATGAAGAAAGAATATGTTTATTAAGGAAAAATCACATGAAGAACAAACACATCAACCTCGACCTGAAGATGACACCTTCTTTGTGCTGCACATTAATTGAACTGCACGTCTTTACAGGATGTGATTTAATCAGCACTTCAAAATGGAAATTGATGCCCCTAAAACCACACCTGAAATCACTTACTTTTAGTACTTTTCTGCAGCAGTCAGTCGGAAGTTGGAATGTCTCTGATGATCTTATCAAAGACCTTGAAAAGTTTGTCCGTACATTGTATGGCAGCAGTAGTTTGAGTGTTGATGACTTGCGACACTTCCTGCTCAACTACAATGATGATGTATCAACAAAGACAACCAACTACAGTGAGTGATCTGTCAACACTGTCTCCAACAAGAGCTGCCTTGATCAACACACAGGTAAAAATTTATAGCCATAGCAGAACGACTACAGCCATGAGAGGGTCTGGTTGGTTAGATCATGGTGGGTGAGCCAGTCGGGTGCAGGACAACCCCCCCCCCCCCCCCCCCCCGGAACAAATAATAATAATAATTTTTAAAATAATTATTTTTATTCTTTATTATTTACAGAAATATTTACACAACCATACACATGAATATTATAAAGGGAATATCATACCGTATCTAGGGGAACAAAACCGATAAAAAACATTATTCTAGAGCCCATTGGTGTCCAGGTTCATTTGGAGTTCATTTTATTTCCATCTGATGCTGAGGAGGATTTTCTTTAAGGTGTTGATACTAAATAAATACTGTATATCATAACAATAGCGGATCCAAGGTGGCGAGATATTTTACACGAGACAAGTGACGGGAGTTGTCGTGTTGGCGCCGAAATTACTGACCAGCTTGTCATGATCAGTGCCGACACGAGAACATATTGTCACAGGTCAATCAGTTCGGGATCTCCACCCCAGGAAGGGTAAACTTCAGGTGGGGTCATGTCAAATGTGGTGTTGGCTATGTGACCTTAATCTACCCTTACATGACCTGTCACCCTATTGTTACAGAGTATGTCCAATGTATACATTATTGTGTATCTTAATAACCTACTAATGAAGATGTAAACAACAAGCATCAACAGTAGATATTTTCAAGGGCCATTTTCCCGAGTACCCAATCAAACTATTGTATTCCTGTAATCATTTATAACCTCCTATACTGTTCTCGGCCAAATGAAGGATGATGACCTTACACTTAATACCGATATTCCCACCAAACAACTTTGTCCAGGTAAAGAAAAACGTTTTCAAGTGAGGGGATATAGATATTTATATCCCTATTTAGTGACACTTATTCACTTAATTATGAAGACAATATATATAGACATCTTGAGAAGTAATAATAAAAAAAATGGGGCTTTTGTCCTACTTTGCATTTCAACTTAGGTAGTTTTGTCCGGGGGCTTTTGTTCTAGGGGGATTTTATCCTGTGGCCTTTTGTGCGAGAGGGTTTTTGTCCTTTAGGACTTATCCGGGTTGCTTTTGTCCAGGCGCCTTGTCACTTTGGTGCCTTTCTCACTCTGTTGTTGATGTCTGGCCACCACAAGACCTGACAACCGTGACGCTGGTGACTGTTATGATGATATAATTATTAATATTGTGACAATTCTGATGATGATGATGATGATGATGATGACAGTGATTAAAAAATAAAACAAATATATTTTACAATTCCCTTAACAACACCTATATTGCTTTTTATATTTATATTCGCTATAATATATTCAGTTTATATTGTAAACTGATTAACATTAACTTATCATTGAAAATTTATTGCACTAGAAATTATAAAGGATGACTTAACATGTATAATTTTATCAATCAAACGTCATTTCCATCAACTAAAAACCCACGTGGGCTACACCGCCCTCAAGTGATCCCACACACAACTGATAGACACTTTAATTATTAAAAACATCTCTAAATCCATCATTTAGGAACCAAAGAGTTAGAAAATCACTGCAACAAGCGTTCCTGAGGTCGGGGGAAGGGGAGGAGGTTGAGAGGGGAGGACAGGAGGTGGGAGACGGGATGGGAGTGGTCGGGAGGAGGAGGTAGGGATGGGAGACGAGAGGGGGAGGGAAGCGGAAGGAGGGATACATGGCAGGATATCTGTGCTCTTCGATAAAGTTTCTTTGTTCAATATAAATTAGTATATCCGATGCCCTCAATCCTTCCTTTAACATTCATAAGTTGTGCTTTTCTTTTATATTATCCTCTATACAGTACAGTATTATTTCCCCTCCCATGCACTTTTTTTTTTATTTATTTATTGGGCACCCCCTACATCCTTGTGTACTGCTTCCCTCCGATACATCCTCCATCCTCACAGGTGTCAGGGGTCAAACATCTGCCTCCGTATCTGGACCCCCCCCCCCTTCTCCCTCCTATTCTCTTCCCCCTCCTTTTCCCCACCCAGTTGCTCATCACTTCCTCTCCGAATATAAACATCTGTCGTCCATCACTATAGAGGAGGGACTGTGAGGAGGGAGGGGTGGTCGTACATCATGAAGGGGGGCGGGTCTGGAGGGAGGGAGGGATGGACGGTCGTTCACCATGATGGAGGAGGGATACAGTAAGAGGGAGGTGGAGTGGCAAGGGACGTGTACTGCCAGGGGTAGTTAACAGTTAACTGTTGCATGAGGGTGGTGTCGCCAGGTCGGTGGGTAAGTGGGTGGGCGGACAGCTTGTCGCCCGTGTCTGCCCAGGGCGGTGGCTGCTGTTGAACTTCGGCTACTGCTGCACATCTGCTGCGGCTGGACATCTGCTGTTATTGTACATATGATGTTGCTGTAAATCTTCTGCTATTGTCCTAATATTGCTGACCTGTGCTGTTCCTTGTGGAGCAATTTTTGTTGTTTTGCTTTTTTTATCGGTGTTGCTTCAGTGTTCCTGATGCGCTGTTGTTGCTCATGCCACGTTAGGTGGCGTCGCTTCTGTGCTAATGGATGCTGTAACCTTACCCTTGTTGTGGTTGCTATCCTGCGACTGTAATAATGCTGTTTTTCTGTCTTGATGTTGTTTAGTGTATCTCATTGGCCACGTAGTTCTGTTGTCAGTGCTGCACGCTGTTGTTGGCAGGATTCCTACTTGCGAATCCAGAAAAAAAGTAAACAAATAAAAGTCACAGGAAAAAAGTCACAGAATCTAACCTAACCTAACCTAACCTAACCTAACCTAACCTACTTTAATTGTTTATGATATTTAAATGCTGTGACCTTATTTTCCTGTAGCTTTATTTACGTTCACCCTACTTGCTGATGTGCCTCATCTGTCTCTTCTACGACGGTCTGTTTTTACTACTACTACTACTACTACTACTACTACTACTACAAACATAGGCTGGATGAAAATATGAGCGATAGGGGTTGGGTGTAAACGGGACTGCCCAGTATGGGCCAATAGGTCCGCTGCAGTTTCCTCCTTTCTTATGTTCTGATGTGTTCTTTGCAACTTCAACTACTACTACTAGTATTAGTAGTAGATATTGACTGAGGCAAATCACCGAATGCCGCATAGATCTGCGGCTTAGCTAACTGAGCTTGGGTAGCTACTTTTGTAATAGGATATTTAATATTAAGATAATAAAATGGCGGCGAAGGTATAGCTGATGAGGAGGCTGGAGGCCAATAAGTAGTAGTAGTAGTAGTAGTAGTGGTAAAAACAGACCGTCGTAGAAGGAACAGATGAGGCACATCAGCAAGTAGGGTGAACGTAAATAACTACTACTAACGACGACGACGACGCCGCCACCACCACCACCACCACCCCCCCCCCCCACCCCCCACGACTACTACTATGTTGTCACTCGGAATCGAGTATGACGATCATCCTGAGGATGTCACCTAAGTTGGTGAGTTCTGATGTGACTAAAGAGGCCGATACTGGACCGGCAGAGTTGTTCACAGATGTTGCACATGTGTAGGGCTACATCTAGTGCGGGAGGAGCGGTGGCAGCCTCTTTCCGGCGTTGGCGCTGGTCTCCCTCGGCATGCAGTCGGGCTAACTCGAAAGTATTGACACCTTGTGTGGTGTTCCTCCGAGGATTACGGTGTAGAGTAATCGACTCCCAGTGAAGCGGTCGATTTGGCAGTTTTTCAGGTTTGTCTTAAGACTATATCTTTTCAGTTGCTCACCAGCGTTACGTTTACTATTCGTTAGGTGACTGTAAAGTAGCTGCTTTTGCAGTCTACTGTCGTCCATGCGGGTAACATGGCCAGTCCAGCATAGCTGTTCATGGATAATGGTAGCGTCGATGCTCCTACAGTTGGTGTCAGCCAGAATACTGAAATTTGTTCTCTTGTCTTCCCAGCGAATTCGGAGGATGGAACGTAGACTACGTTGGTGAAAGTTTTCAAGTGCCTTGAGGTGCCTCCTGTATGTGACCCATGTTTCGTTGTCATATAGCAGGGTGGGGAGGACCACTCCTCGATATACGTGCAACTTTGCATATGATTTCAGCTCCCTACAGCTGAAGACATTGGTACGGCGTCTGCCAAAGGCTTGAGATCCACATCTGATCCGATGTAGAATCTCTTCATCGATGTCCGCAGTGGTGGACAGGTGGGAGCCGAGATACCGAAAGTGGATAACATTAGAGAGGGTAGTACCGTTAAACTGGATGAATGGTGGAGGTGTGGCTGAACCAGGGGCAGGATGAAAGAGAATCTGATTCTGACGTACATTCACCTCAAGGCCGAGGTGTGCATAAGCATCTGCGTAGGTGTTCAGGATATCCTGTAGGTCGCGTTCAGTGTGAGCGACAAGGGTGAGGTCGTCTGCATACTGAAGTTCAATAATGGAAGCTGCCGACACCTTTGCTCCTGACTGGAGTCGTGTTATGTTGAAAAGACCCTTCATCCGGTACTGGATGTCTATCTCGCCAGCTAAATTGGCACTAGCACGAGTATGGAAGGTCGCCAAGAAAATGGAAAAGAGAGTTGGTGCCATTACACATTTTGGTTTACCCCCATTTGGGTGGAGAACAACTCAGACTGGGTGCCATTGTGCAGGACACTGCCGCTCATGCCATCGAGGAGTTGCCTCTCAATGGTGATAAATTTTGGTGGGCAGCCAAAACGGCTGAGGATCCGCCAGAGGGCTTCCCTGTTGATCGAGTCGAAGGCCTTGGTTAGGTAGATGAAGGCCATGTACATATCACGACGCTGTTTTCTGCACCATTACTGTATCTGGCGGACAGCAAAGATCATGCCAGTGGTGCCACATGATGGTCTAAGGCCTCATTGGGATTCTGGGAGGAAGTTTTCCGCCTCAGAAAGGAGTCTGTTTAGAAGACTTGGGGGATAATCTTGCCAGCTACGAATAGCAGCGAGATTCCGCGGTAGTTGCCACAGTCTGACCGGTCTCCCTTGTTCTTATAAATATTGATGATGAAGGTGTTTTTAGGAGCTTGGGGGATTTCCTCCTTTTCTCATATATTCTCTAAGAAAGAATGGAGATGGCTGGTAAGCAGAGGTCCTCCTGCTTAATACACCTCGGCTGGGATTCCATCAGGCTCTGAGTCTTTGTTTTTTTCTTCTGTTTGATGGCAGTAGCTACCTCATCTGGTGATGGAGTGGGCCAGTTCTGGATACTGAGGGACCTGCTGGGTCGTCAGGAATTCCACATTCTTCATCTTTAATTAGGGAGTTACCGCTGGATGAGCAAAGCGCGGCTGCGCCATGATTGACTGGCCCATAAAATGTTTTAGTGGAATTTAAAAATCACCTTGACTAATTAGTTCACATTTGTCCACATTAAATTTCATCAGCCATTTTCAGACCATTCGAAAAATTTGATTAAATCTTCCTGTAGTTTTGCGGAGTCATCGTTAGATTTAATTACACCCCCCTATTCCCGTTTACACCCAACCCCTATAGCACGTATGAATCCAGGAAAAAAATCACAGAAAGAAGTCACAGAGCATAACCTAACCTAACCTATTTTATTACTTTAAATGTTAATGCTAATTAAATAAAATGTGACGTTTTCCTATGACTTTTCTGTTCCCTACAACCACGTGTTACCTCCACAATACCAGCAGTGTGGCGGCCTACAACCACGTGTTACCTCCACAATACCAGCAGTGTGACGGCCTACGACCACGTGTTACCTCCACAATACCAGCAGTGTGACGGCCTACAACCACGTGTTACCTCCACAATACCAGCAGTGTGACGGCCTACGACCACGTGTTACCTCCACAATACCAGCAGTGTGACGGCCTACAACCACGTGTTACCTCCACAATACCAGCAGTGTGACGGCCTACAACCACGTGTTACCTCCACAATACCAGCAGTGTGACGGCCTACGACCACGTGTTACCTCCACAATACCAGCAGTGTGACGGCCTACGACCACGTGTTACCTCCACAATACCAGCAGTGCGACGGCCTACGACCACGTGTTACCTCCACAATACCAGCAGTGTGACGGCCTACGACCACGTGTTACCTCCACAATACCAGCAGTGTGACGGCCTACGACCACGTGTTACATCCACAATACCAACAGTGTGACGGCCTACGACCACGTGTTACCTCCACAATACCAGCAGTGTGACGGCCTACGACCACGTGTTACCTCCACAATACCAGCAGTGTGACGGCCTACGACCACGTGTTACCTCCACAATACCAGCAGTGTGACGGCCTACGACCACGTGTTACCTCCACAATACCAGCAGTGCGACGGCCTACGACCACGTGTTACCTCCACAAGAACATAAGAATGGAGGAAACTGCAGCGGGCCTATTGACCCATACTGGGCAGTCCCGTTTATACCCAACCCGTATCGCTCATATAAGCATCCAACCTATGTTTGAAGCTATCCAGCGTATTCGAGTTAATGATGATATTTGGTAACTTGTTCCTACCAGCAACTGTGACAGCCTACGACCACGTGGTTACTCTACAGCACTATTACTTACATAATTATGACCTGTATGTTAATTTCATGCCTCCTTTTTTGTATTGAACGCTTTTGTTAAACAATGTACTCCCCAATGCCCTCTTTACCTCATACAGTAAGTCATTATTTTTTTATTTTGTCCATTGTATATTTTCAGCTTCTGGCTGCTGTGCTTTTCAATAAACAGTTAATTATTATTATTATTATTATTATTATTATTATTATTACTCACACACACACACACACACACACACACACACACACACACACACAGAGGTCTGGGCAGGTGAGAAGAGGAACAAAGGTATAGAAGCAGAACAGGTGCTACTAAGTTAATGACACTGCTGGTTGTAGGTGTGGATGGTGGGAGTAGTGGAGGTGCGGCTGCCACCTGTTCCCACCACCTCACCCATTACCACCACCACCACCACCACAACTAGCGTCTCCCCCCCCCCCCCCCCCCCCCCACAAACTAAGACAAGTGATGGTTTGTTTACAGGGCAAGAGTGTCTGCTATGAGAGTTAATCTTTGTAAGGGAGAGTTAGTACAGGTGAGGGAGAGTTAGTACAGGTAAGGGAGAGTTAGTACAGGTGAGGGAGAGTTAGTACAGGTGAGGGAGAGTTAGTACAGGTGAGGGAGAGTTAATACAGGTGAGGGAGAGTTAATACAGGTGAGGGAGAGTTAGTACAGGTGAGGGAGAGTTAGTACAGGTGAGGGAGAGTTAGTACAGGTAAGGGAGAGTTAGTACAGGTGAGAGAGAGTTAGTACAGGTAAGGGAGAGTTAGTACAGGTAAGGGAGAGTTAGTACAGGTGAGGGAGAGTTAGTACAGGTGAGGGAGAGTTAATACAGGTGAGGGAGAGTTAGTACAGGTGAGAGAGAGTTAGTACAGGTAAGGGAGAGTTAGTACAGGTGAGGGAGAGTTAGTACAGGTAAGGGAGAGTTAGTACAGGTGAGGGAGAGTTAGTACAGGTGAGAGAGAGTTAGTACAGGTAAGGGAGAGTTAGTACAGGTGAGGGAGAGTTAGTACAGGTGAGGGAGAGTTAGTACAGGTGAGGGAGAGTTAGTACAGGTGAGAGAGAGTTAGTACAGGTAAGGGAGAGTTAGTACAGGTGAGGGAGAGTTAGTACAGGTGAGGGAGAGTTAGTACAGGTGAGGGAGAGTTAATACAGGTGAGGGAGAGTTAGAACAGGCAAGGTAGAGTTAGTACAGGTGAGGGTGTGTGATGGTGATGGTGTCGGTGGGCGCGGCAGGTGTACAGCGGGCACCAGGCAGGTTGAGGGGGGGGGGCGCCAGGCTAGGGGGGGGGGGGGGTGGAGGGTAGAGGGCGCCAAACTGGAGGAGAGGGAGGGTGTTAATGGATGAGAGAGGGGAGAGTGAAAAAGGGGAGGGAGGGTAGGGGATGAGGGAGAGAGAGGGGATATAGGATGAGGGAGGAGACGGATGGCAGAGAATAGGGGAGGACAGGGAGGGGAGGACAGGGAGGGGTAAAGAGTGAGAGAGGGGATGGAGGGAAGAGGAGAAAGAAGGGGGAGGGAAGGTAGAGGATGAGGAGGGGAAGGGAGGGGAGGGAGGGTGAAGGGTGAAGGGGGGTAAACGGGGAGGGAGGGTAGGAAGGTTGAGGAAGGAAGGGGAGGGGATGAAGTGAAGGATGAAGGGGGTAAAGAGAGAGGGAGGGTAGGGAGGATAGAGGATGAGGAGGGAAGTGGAGGAGAGGGAGGGTGAAGGGTGAGGGAGGCTAAAGAGGAAGGGAGGGTTGAGGATGAGGAAAGAGGGGAAGAGGGAGAGTGAAGGGTGGGGGAGGGTAAAGGGGGGGGGAAGAGTAGGAAGGATAGAGGGTGTGGAAAGAGGGGGGGTGAAAAAGGTGAGGGAGGGTGAAGGGTGAAGGGATAAGGGGTAGGGAGGGTGGTCAGGATACCTCTCTCTTCAGATGGTCAAAACATTACAATTTTCGATTAAAAAATAGAAGTTGTCCAGGTTAAAGATGAACAGGTGGTACATACAAGCCCAAGGTAATTATACCTCAGGTAGTCTTTACATAAGATAATAAAAGGAAGGTAATTCTTGAAGATTACAGCCAAGCCCAGGTAAATAATCTTAATAATTATCACCAAAGTTGCAGGGCCGTCCACAGTGCGGGAGGGGAGGCGGCAGCGTCTTTCTGGTGCTGGTGCTTGTCTGCCTCGGTAGGCAGTCGGACTAACTCGAAAGTATTGACACCTTCTCGTGTGGTTCTCCTTCAAGTGCTACGGTGCAGAGTGATTGTCTCCTAAGTGAGGGTTTGTGTTATAACTATCCTTATACCTTTTCCGTTGCTCGCCAACGTTACGTTTACCATTTTTTAGGTGACTGTAAAGTAGTTGCTTGGGAAGTCTACTGTCATTCATGGGTAACATGGCCAGTCCAACAAAGCTGCTCATGGATAATGGTAGCCTCGATGCTCCTACAGTTGGTGTCAGTGATAATACTAGCTTTTGAACTTTTGTCTTCCCAGCGAACTCGAATGATGGAACGCAGACGACGTTGGTGAAAGTTTTCAAGTGCCTTGAGGTGCCTCCTGTATGTGACCCATGTCTCGCTGCCATGCGAAAGGGTGGAAGGGCCACTGCCTGATATTCGGGAAGCTTTGTAGATAATTTCAGTTCCCTACAGCTGAAGACACGGGTACGAAGTCTGTCAAAGCTTGAGATGCACATCTGATCCGATGTTGAATTTCCTCATCGATGTCAGTGGTGATGGGCAATTGGGAGCCAAGGTACTGTAAGTGGGTAACATTACAGAGGGTAATACCATTAACCTGGATGGATGGTCAAGGTGTGGCTGAACCAGGGGCAGGCTGAAAGAGAATCTAAGTCTTACATACATTCACCTCAAGGATCTGCTGTAGGTCGTGTTCAGTGTGTGCGAGGAGAGTGAAGTCGTCTGTATACTGAAGTTCAGTGATGGAAGTGACCGACACCTTTGTTCCTGCCTGGAGTCGTTTTCTGTTGAAAAGTCCCTTCATCCGGGACTGGATGTCCACCCTTCTGGCAAAATTGGCACTGGCACGAGCAAGGAAGGCAACCAAAAAAATGGAAAAGAGAGTTGGTGCCAGTACACATCCATCTTTTACCTTCGTTTGGATGGGGAAGAACTCAGAATGGGTGCTATTGTAGCTTCAACAACTGAGGTAAGAGATAGCCCCGTTTGTTGCGTTTCGCCTTAGTAGCCTGTCCATCCTGCATTGTATTCATCTGCCGGTGTAGTCGTTGGGTCCCCGTGTTGGTCACCTCTCCAAGACAAAAATGAGTATTTGCTCGAAACAAGTCTAACAGAGTACTTGGGTTAATACAAAGGAGTGTTAGTTACAAGACTAGCGAGGTTAACCTAAGACTATACCTTGCGCTTGTGAGACCTCACTTGGATTACGCGGTCCAATTCTGGTCACCGTATTATAGAATGGATATAAAATACCTAGAAAGCATTCAGAGAAGGATGACAACACTAATCCCGGGCATTAGGAACCTTGAGTACAGATACAGATTAAAGAATCTTAATTTGCACTCCCTCGAGACGTAGAGCGAGGGGTAATATGATCGAGGTGAGTAAATGTAAGTCAGGGTAAAACAAAGGTGATGTTGCAAAGGTAGTCAAACTATCCAACCAGGAGTGATCTCGTAGCAATGGTTTTAAATTATACAAATTTAGATTTAGTACAAATTTAGATTTAGGCGCCAGATAGGTAAACACTGGTTTTGGAATAGAGAAGTGGATGAGTGGAACAAGTTACCAAACATCATCATTAACTCGAACGCACTAGGTAGCTTTAAATATAGGTTGGACGGATATATGAGCGATAGGGGTTGGGTGTAAACGGGTCTGCCTAGTATGGGCCAATAGGCCAGCTAGAGTTTCCTTCATTCTTATATTCTTATGTTCATTGGAGTACAGATAGGAGGAGGAGGAAGAGGATTCAGACTGCATGATGTTGGGAGAACACAGGGTACAAATAGGATAAAGAGAGGGATACAGAGTACAGGATGTTGTAGGACACGGGGTACAGGCAGCAGCAAGAGGAGCCTGAAGGAGGTACCCCAAGGCACACACAACCTCCTGTACAACTGTGGGTGTTGCAGGTGGTGGCGGGTCACGTTCTGCCACACACACTCCTTCAGCAGATACCTACGTAGAAATGATCCTCCTAGCAAGCTGTTGGAGTGTGGACCTAACTAACTGGATCACTTCAGGTACGACAGGAAGAAGATATCGTTGAAATTACAAGTAGACTCTATCATACTTAAATGGCATTTCTCCGCACAGGTTGGGGGGACGGAGAAAGTAAAACTCCAAGTCTCTGTTATATAAATCACTCACCGGGTCACATGAGCGTGTACATTATTCATTAAGACAAACAGGGCATATTCTAGGTTATGAAGCCACCTTGAGTCATGGAGTCATGTCTCAGGCCATGGGATCATATATCAGCTCACGGTGTCAGAAGCAAGGTTGTGAAATCATAACTTAGGTCACGGGGTCATAATCGGGGTATTGAAACCATTACCCCCGGTCACTGGGGTCATAACACATGGACCTGAGCTACTAACCAGATCACGAGGTCATGTTACTGGACCACTGCCTCGGGTGATACTCGAGGTTACGGTTGACCTTTAGAGGCAGTAGTATAGGTAGCGCCCGCCAACAACACCCGCGTCACTCACAGGTGTACCACCACCAAATAACCAATTCAACGTATACAGTGGCATCACCTGAAGATTATCTCCCCTCAGCTTATTTCACCTGATGATTGAACACCTTAACAATATCTGTGGGGAGTTAGGTTAGGTAAAGCCAGGTAAGGTTAGCTTCAATTATGTTAGGTTAGGTTAGGTTTCAAGTAGTTAATCAGAAGTTGAAATTACCTGTGGTGATTTAATTTTCAGGCAATCATATCCTGTGTGCACGTCAAGGTATGCTGTAAGAGGAGTATAATGAATATGTCTATTATTGGTGTTATATGATGTAATGTGATGTCGCGCTTAAATTTAAATTTGTCTAATTTAAAACCATTACTACGAGTTCGCTCCTGGTTGGATAATTTAAGTACCTTTGTTATATCACCTTTGTTTAGCCCTGACTTCCATTTATACACCTCGATCATATCGCCCCTCACTCTACGTCTCTCGAGGGAGTGCAAATTAAGTTGCTTTAACCTGTCTCTGTACTCAAGGTTCCTAATGCCCGGGATTAGTCTTGTTATCCTCCTCTGTATGCTTTCTGGGGATTCTATATTCATTCTGTAGTACTGTGACCAGAACTAAACGGCATAATCCAAGTGAGGTCTCACAAGAGCAAGATATAGTTTTAGGATAACCTCGCTAGTCTTGTAACTAACACTCCTTTGTATGAACCCAAGTACTTTGTTAGCCCTGTTTCGAGCAAATAAGCAGTTTGGTTAGGTTAGGTTAAGGTTTATTAAGTTACAGGTAGGTTAAGGTAGGTTAGGTTAAAATAGTTTAAATTTAGGGTAATTAATTTAGCTTAAGCAAGCTTATGTTATGTTAGGTTAGGTTAGGTTTGGTTAGATTAGGTAAGTTAGCGTCAGGATGCTTTAATCTTTGGTGGGATAAGCTTGAGGTCGGGGGGGGGCTAATCCTCAGGTGACCCATGTAATTACTATTCAACAACATCAAAGTTAACCTTAAATCATTAAAAATCAATACAGTAAGATTGACCAAGAGATAGCTTTGACGGGCGTTAGGACTGACACATTCGGGTACTAACGGCCTTACCAACACGATAACACCAGTCAACTGTTTCATAATCATACTTGCAGATATCGTACTGCTGGGTGGATGCACTAGCGTGGTTAATGTTTGTGTTGGTGGATGGATTATTTATTAAATAACCTCCAGCTATATTGGCTAGGTAAATAAAGTAATGTATGCAAATAAATCCCTGTAGGTGCGCATGATCCCTGTATATGCTGTGGTTATCAGCATATACAAGGTAATGTAATGTATTCGTAAGCATATTAGATAAATGTAAGATAGTCCTCTCAAGTTGTTCTTTATCATATCGACTTATTGTTTACCGTAGTTTGCATGTGTGTACTGTTTATGTACTGTTCCATTCAGGAGTTCGTGATACACTGGCGTTGGAGGGTTCATCATAGCCTGTTGCACCCTTCCTGGACGGCAGATCACTGCACCTGGGAACCAGCAGACGGTGGAGCCTGGACGAGGTATTTAATGATCATCTGGAACTGGAATTCATCTGTCCTTCTAAATTGTAATTGTTTTATTGTTGTTAAATAGACATTGGTGACCGATAATACGTAGACTACAATAATACAAAAGACAGTATGTAGAGAAAGAAAGATATATATATATATATATATATGCAAGTAAATCACTGTAGGTGCGCGTGATCTAGGTATATGCTGATAACCACCAGGAAAGAAGAAAACACGAAGTTCCCAAGCGCTTTCGTGTAATTCACATCTTCAGGGGTGAGTACAGACTAGATAGAGTAATGCAGAACAAGATGAATATATACAGAGGAGGGTGAGACCAGGTCCACAATGGTCAGGTAATGACCCTACTAATCTTTAAATGGCACACAACGGTTGGTGGTTGGGTCAGATGGGACAGTGACCCGCCCTCTCACCTGATCACAAATCTTCTTAATTACAAAGTTGTCCAGCTTGTACAAGCCGTTACTCAAATTCATGTTGAATGCTTCGGTATGTTTAATAAGACTAGATTCTATGATGTTCCTACTATCAATTGAATTACATGGTAATATTGAGGAGGCATTATCCCAGTCAATGCAATGCTTGTTATCCCTCAAATGAACAAACAGAGCATTGGATTCCTGGCCTGTCCTGACACTGTATTTGTGTTGTTTAATTCTAGTTACAAGATCTTTACCTGTCTGGCCTAAGTAAAACATATTACATTCCTTGCAAGGAACTTTATAAATGCAACCAATTGTGTTGTTGGGGGAGTTCTTGATTAACATTTGTTTAACAGTGCATGAGTTTTTAAATGCCACATTGACGTTCCAAGATTTTAGCTGTGCCGGAATGTGAGAAATTTTTGTGAAATGGTAATATTAAGATATTCTTATGGTCATGGGTGGGCTTGGGATCAGTTCTATAAAAAGTTTTCTTAGTAATGTTTAAGCATTTGTCTATGAAAGATCTAGGGTATTTAAGGTTTGAGCCAATATTATATATATATTTGTATTCCTCATCGATGAATTCCGGACTGCAAATTCTCAAGGCACGTAAAAACATTGTTGTAAATACTGACTGTTTGACTTTATTATGGTGGGCAGAATAATAATGAATGTATGAACACACATTGGTTGGTTTTCTATAAATACTGAACTTGAAAGTGTTACCCATTCTGTGTATCAGACAGTCTAGGAATGGCAATTTACAGTCTTGCTCTAATTCCACAGTGAATTTGATCGAGGGGGCTAAGTTGTTAAGTTGTGGTAGGAAAACTTTTAGGTCCTCATTACATGGCCAGAGACATAATACATCATCAACATGCTCTGTTTGTTCATTTGAGGGATAACAAGCATTGCATTGACTGGGATAATGCCTCCTCAATATTACCATGTAATTCAATTGATAGTAGGAACATCATAGAATCTAGTCTTATTAAACATACCGAAGCATTCAACATGAATTTGAGTAACGGCTTGTACAAGCTGGACAACTTTGTAATTAAGAAGATTTGTGATCAGGTGAGAGGGCGGGTCACTGTCCCATCTGACCCAACCACCAACCGTTGTGTGCCATTTAAAGATTAGTAGGGTCATTACCTGACCACTGTGGACCTGGTCTCACCCTCCTCTGTATATATTCATCTTGTTCTGCATTACTCTATCTAGTCTGTACTCACCCCTGAAGATGTGAATTACACGAAAGCGCTTGGGAACTTCGTGTTTTCTTCTTTCCTGGTGGTTATCAGCATATATATATATATATATATATATATATATATATATATATATATATATATATATATATATATATGTTTCTAATCTATTCAGGCTATTGTGGGTGGCTGTTGGCGTAGTATCGGCCATTATTGTGAGTTGCATGGATGACACCAACCCAAACTAAGATCATTGCTTATGTCTTTCCTGCTATAATATATTTAAAAGGTTTATACATTAGAATATATCCCCATTATTTGTATTTAATATATATAATACAATAAGTATTAAGTAACTAGTATCTCAGGATATTAGTAAAGTCAAACACCCCTTGGCCTCTCCAGACACAAATAGATACAGTAGACGATAGACACAAGCAGATATATGCTATACTCTATTGAACAAAGGTTTACATTTTTGACGCTTGATACACAATACCTAAGCAATAGGCCTGTTCCAGATCCACCTCGACCGTCAACAAGTAACCTGAGACTTTAAAACTAGTGAACGTATTTCTCTTTAACTCGTTTATAATGTGTTAATCTTTACAGGACTCGTGCGCTACCATTCACGGATTAACTACGCTAACTCAAAGAGGTCTAGAAGTGTATGTGTGTATTATGCAAAACCAATATTATACATACAGACAACTGGAAGTATATATGCATGCACACACCTGCCAGACGTACACACACACACACCTGCCAGACGTACACACCCATACACCTGCCAGACAAATAAATCATATACTAGACAACAACACGGAGGGTTCACTGTACACGTGTTGCACTACTACCACTACCACCCCCCACCACCACTACTACCACCACCACTACTACCACCCCCCACCACCACCACTACCACCTCTCACCACCACCGCCACCACTACCACTACCACCAGTCTTTCCCTACCAATGCATTCTTCTCCTACCACCATCACCACCACTACTACTACTACTACTACTCCCACCAGTACCACACTCCTCCCTCCCTCCATCTATACCTACACCTCTCCCCTTCCCTCTCACCCAGTACCCCTCCCACCCCCCCCCCCTCCCTCCTTCCCCCCTCCCTCTCCAGATAGAAACAAAGGCGTAGAGGCAGGCGCTGGGCAGGTGTTTATCTCGATAGCTCAGTGACATTTGTCTAAAAACTGGTAAGGGGGGGGGGTGAGGGAGGTGGGGGGGGGAGATGTGAGGAAGGGAGTAGAAGAAGGAGGAAGAAAGCATGTTGGGGAGGGGGAATTGATGGAGAAGAGGGAGGGGAAGAGAGTGGTGGAGGGAGGTGAGTAGTGGGAAGGGGGGATATGGAGTAGGGGAGGAATGGTTAGGGAACGTGGGTTGGGAGAGAAGTGTAGGGGGAGACGTGGTAAGAGCTGTGAGGTGGTGGTAGAGGGTAAATAATCGCTCAGCCACACATAAACACCCCCCTCCCCCCCCCCTACTGTTACCTGACTCTTAGCAATACACCTTACAACATGTGTGTGTGTGTGTGTGTGTGTGTGATTGGATGACCTTTCCATGCCATCCAGTGTGTATATAATAATAATAATAATACTACTACTAATAATAATAATAATAATAACAACTACACCACCAAGAACAAGAAGCAAGGTTTACAGCCGAAATTTGGGGTACACAGATTACAAGACACAGGATGACTCAAAGTTGCCGAGGTTGACATGAAAAATATCATTATATATGTTGCTAAGAGACAGAATGTTCCCAGTTACGTCAATATATTGCGTAAGAGAACAGTTATACAAGGATTGGTCTTTACAGAAGTTTATTAATGAGTGTTGAAGTAATGTGAGTGTTAACCGACAGTCGTGTGTGTGTGTGAGTGATGTGGGGGTGTTGGTTGGCATTGTTCAAACACCACTCAAGACATAGTTTTACTCGTGTTTGTTTCAATATTTGCAATTATAAGAGCTTGGGAGGCAGATAAGTTATATAGTAACACCCTGAGAATAATTCTTTTTTAGAATGTTTTTGGATTTTTTCTGTTATTTGACTTTTCTTTGTGCTGTAGCCTAGTTGATATAACACTCGCTTCAAATCCTCAAGGTTTCTAGTTAGCGCACCGGATACACCCAGTCCATTCAGTCATGTTGTGGATTTTACAAGAGGGGAAGCGAAGGCGACCGAGTGCCTCGTTCAGTACCTAAAGTTCAATATTCATTATGGTACATCTACACTTTCTCCTGAGTGAGCCTCGGGCGCCACGCTGGAGCTAAGTACTCTTATCGTGACCTCATTTACCTCATATAATTATAATGTAACACTTGAACACCCGAAATGTTTACCAAGGTACAGTACAGTCCCCTTCACTTGTGCGTTTACAGGAGCTCATCCGGTTTTGTGCAGTGTGGCATCCCTGTGTTTGTTTACATTTGACAGAAGGAAACTCGCATTTGTAAACATACTATGGAATCAGAGTAAAGCAATATTACAACTAATAGCTCAATGTAATGATTGGTGGAATGTTTATATGACGAGCCCCTGTAAACACACTATTTAAGGAAACTGTACATGATGATCATTGTTATGGCTGCCTTACTGGTTGTGTGTAACTTGATCCACTTCAGTCAGGTGCTCAGGTGAATAATTTGACATAACAATGGGCAGTGGGGTGTTATATATAGATTTACATGTGTGAGTTGGTTTGTATTTTCAATAGACAAAGGAACAAAACTTCACATTTATGAGAAATTTGGTTCGTGTTCACTGACATGTCTTTCCTAGCTTGATAAGAACTAGTTACGCTACAGGTGGAATTTGCCGCTTCTTTGGAAAACCCGCTGACCATAGCCAGCCCGGTCCCAGTCTGTTGACCCAGTCTGATAAAACAATCTGATATTTGATCCTGTAGTGGTGACCTGAGAGGAAGTTTTGAGTGAAAGGAAGTAAGGATGGGCGACATGAAATGTTTGTTATGAAACTATCCACCTGGGGAGTGTTATTCCTAGCCTATGGAAATAATTGTAAGTAAGGCCGTAAAATTCAGTTTCATGAGTACTATGCATGTAGATTGACATATTACAGGCTTCGTTGACAAAATATTCCACCCAAGAAAATGATCAAAGTTTGACTATGAAATTAACTGTACCCTTTAATAAAATCTGTAACGACTTCCAAAATATTTGAAGAAAAGTTACTATAATATCTCTGTCTATAGAACTCACAGTAAGTAAACTGGATTACCTTCACTTGCCTTACCTGAGGGAAAAGAGCCAGGCGAGTGTTGGCTGACGTCATACTACCTCTTGATCAATTTTAATGTGATACCTTTGAGGATGATCAACAATTTATTTTGTCTACTCCTTAGACTTCATGATCATGTTGCCATCATATTCTTAACTATTGTAATTTAATTATGGCGGACAGTTCCCTTCGACATCACAACACCCACGTGCCCCCCTAAACGACTGACCACACATAATCCTTATCTCCAACTCACTGCTAAAGTGAGAGCTCTTGAACGCACACACTTAACCTACAGACAAAATAACATCACACAGACCATCTACCTATACACTGACGGCTCTCTTAAGGACTGGAAGTGCTGCCATTGCGAGTTAGTCTAACGGTAATGTAATAGAGAAAGGAGCTAGAATTAGTAACTGGTCATCCACTCTACAAGCTGAACTATTTGCCATACTCACAGCCCTGAAACTTGTTGAAGACACTGCCACTGACAGTCTCATTATCACTGACTCCCTGTCCTCATTACTTGCGCTTGAGTCTTGATACTCTCAGCTAAACTCAAATTGGCACCCACTTGCCTCTGAAGCCAAACACAAGCATATGTGTCTTGTTGACGGGATATTAGGATGAAGTAGCTGTGGATCCTCTCTCACCTAGAGAGTTGATGCCTAAGGTAAACGCGCGTCCAACAATAACAATGTTGAATACAACCGAGGACTGCCAAAGAAAATGTTAAAAATTGTAATCAGAAAAGAACATGTTGATGAATTTGAAGCCAGTAGACAAGTGCAAACCCATTGTTTACCAGGATGAGATGTATCAAGTAAAACATTTATATGAAGCAAGTAATAAGATCACTAGATTACAAGATGTTGTAACCGCCAGACTAATGTGAGGATGTAAGTACCTCTGGCATATGTCCTTCAATGTAAAGTGTGTGGCCAGGCACATGGCCACACACTCCAAAACTACGTCTTAGACTGTGAAAAAATAGAACCTTATTGGGATAGATCCAAGCAAACCGTCTATGCAATAGCGCAGCACTTTATCTCTGATGACAAGATAGCTGGTACCCAAGGCTGTGTCCACACTTCGCATCTAGTACCTAATCAAAACTCTGTGAACCGACTTAAACAAACAATGTTCTGGAAACATTGTGTAACATTCATTACCATAACATCAAAATCACCAGGTTTCGATAAACACCCTTTGTGGCATGGGGTGCACAATAAACTAGCTGTTGTCAGCGGCAAAGGTAACAAAAAAATCACCACCCACGCCTTCCCTCACCACCCACTGCTTACTCCACCCCCGACCGCCCTCACCCTCGCGACCTCCCTCCCCACCTATCGCCCTGCAGGCCCCTCACCACCCAAAACCTCCCTCACCACCCACGACCTCACTCACCACCCACGCGCTCTCTCACCACCCTCTCCGGGCCACCCAGTTTGTGCCCTGCTGAGATTTACAGCGTATAAAAGGTCTTTTGTTCTGTCTTTGGTCATGATGGACTTAATGTTTAATGGATGTACAGAGCGTGAGTGTCGACTCTTGTCATGTCACGTACATGTCACGTCATGGTTGTGGTGCTCCGTCATATCATGGGTGGTACTCCATCATGTTATGCCATGGTGGTGGTACTCCATCATGTCACGTCATGGTTGTGGTGCTCCGTCATATCATGGGTGGTGTTCCACCATGTTGCAAAGATGCTACAGGGGCGGTACACGCATTTTGCAGGAGTGGTACAGGGGTGTTACACGTACAGTACATAGTTGGTTCAGGAGTGCTACAGGGTTTGTACACACACACACACACACGGTACAGAGAAGGTGCTGTGGCTCGTCGTACCTCAGGCAGGAGCAGCAGGACCACGGGAGAGAGGGAGGGAGGGAGTAATGTCTATCGCCATAACCCTCCACACCCAGCGACTCAACACACATTCACCCGCGCCCACACCGCCCGCGTTCACTGCCACGTGTTGCTAGTCTCTCTTTCACACAGTGCCAAATCCAACTTTGTTTTTCTTATATTATTTCGGTGATTTTACGAGTACATTGTTTTGAGCGCCAGTGCCAGGACACAACTACACTACTGGATTCTCGACGCAGTGCCACCACCTTCACCGCCTCCCTAACTAGGATTGTGACGGTGCCATGAGTAGAGGAGGTAGGTCATGATGTTTTAAGGGTCATAGTTGAGGTCACCTGGACTTTATTTTGCTCTGTATCTTGCTTAACGTCACTAACTATGTGTAGTTTGGACAATGTTACATAAAAAAAAATTATTATTCCCAGGTGTCGCTCGTCGTTCGTTGTCCATCTGTCGTAAAATTATCAATAGTGAATTTTTTCCCCTCCAACCTTCTGTTGCCGTAGTCGTCGAGGACCTCTTGAAGACCTTGAAGCAATACAGGTCTTGTTTTTGTCTGCTGCGTCCAAAATGAAACGGTAAGGGGAAGTGTTAGCGAGGCGAAATACACAGCTAAGAGTACTACAAACTTTGTTATGAATCCTTACCAGTTTTTACCACTCTGTGTCTGTTATCAGTGGACACTAATTGCAAACATCTGTGCGGCTCTAAAACAAACACGAATCTCTCTCAGCATTTGTCGTGTGTGTGGGTTGGTGTGTGTGTGTGTGTGTGTGTGTGAGTTAGAGTGTGTATGGGTGTGTGTGTGTGTGCGTGCACGTCGGGTGATTGAGCTCGACGTAGGACGGATGTGTGCGTAAGCTAACCGTAGCGAAGGTCTTCCGTGTATGTGTGTGTGTGTAAGTGTGTGCGTGTGTGTAATAATAATAATAATAATAATAATAATTAACGGTTTATTGAAAGAGCTTGGCAGCCAGAAGGCTGAAAATATACAGTTACATATATGTGTGTGCGTGTGTGTGCGTGTGTATCAAGGTAGTGTAGTCACCATCTCAAACACACATCCAATGTAGGAAGATTCTAACCCCATTACCACACCACCAAACCTCCACCAAATATACGCAAAAATCATCTTTTAGCCTCCGTGAAGACAACAACAGGGAGTTATCAGTGTAAAGTGTGACCTAATGTGTTCTATTGTGACCCTAATGTGACCCGAGAGTGAGATCGAGGGATGGATGTCAACCAAAAAATCAGATATAGCAATTTTACTTCAAATACTTCAAAATATTCGATATTATGATGCTGGGATGGTATGGTGCTGGGATGATGTGATGCTGGGATGTTGTGATGCTGGGAAGGTGTGGTGCTGGGATGTTGTGAGGCTGGGATGGTATGGTGCTGGGATGATGTGAGGCTGGGATGTTGTGATGCTGGGATGGTATGGTGCTGGGATGATGTGATGCTGGGATGTTGTGATGCTGGGAAGGTGTGGTGCTGGGATGGTGGTGTAGTGCTGGGATGGTGGTGTAGTGCTGGGATGTTGTGATGCTAGGATGGTGTGGTGCTGGGATGATGATGTGATGCTGGGATGGTATGGTGCTGGGATGTTGTGATGCTGGGATGTTGTGATGCTGGGATGGTGTGGTGCTGGGATGGTGGTGTGATGCTGGGATGGTGGTGTGATGCTGGGATGGTGTGGTGCTGGGATGTTGGTGTGATGCTGGGATGTTGTCATACTCTGATCTTTCACAACTTCTCCAACACACACGTCCTCCCCCTCCATCCACGTCTTCCTCCACCCACGTCCTCCTGCACCCACGTCAATCTCCATCCACGTCATCCTGCATTCACGTCCTCCTCCACCCACGTCCTCCTACACCCACGTCATCCTGCACCCACGTCATCCTCCATCCTCGTCATCCTGCACCCACGTCATCCTACACCCACGTCCTCCTCCACCCACTTCCTCCTGCACCCACGTCATCCTGCACCCACGTCATCCTCCATCCCACGTCATCCTGCACCCACGTCATCCTACACCCACGTCATCCTCCAGGCACAAGATATACGCGGCGAACCGTGGGTACATTCTTCTCAGATATCCGGTGAATTATCCCCGCCACCCTTGTCTCTTGTGATGACTCAACTGTGAACTCCTAGAGAGACTGTGATGCTGTGATGTTGTGGTGCTGTGATGTTGTGGTGCTGTGATGTTGTGGTGCTGTGATGTTGTGGTGCTGTGATGTTGTGGTGCTGTAATGCTGTGTTGTTGTGTGATACGAGATTCTGTTGCTATAAATCTCAGTTACTACAAACCTAGGATGCTGTAGCCCCCTATGCTGTAAACCTAGGATGCTGTAGCCCTCTATGCTGTAAACCTAGGATGCTGTAGCCCCCTACGTTGTAAACCTATGATGCCGTACCCCTTTTCATAATAATACTGTACGTGTGTTTGCTGTACCTAAGTCGTTCATTCAGAAGTTCATAATGTGATAGGTAAATTAATTATATGTTTGTAGGAGTATTAATCAGTTAATCTCTCTCTCTCTCTCTCTCTCTCTCTCTCTCTCTCTCTCTCTCTCTCTCTCTCTCTCTCTCTAATCTATAATGTATCATGGGATATGTCCTTATTGATAGCCAGAAACCTAGTCAATTTAACCTTAACCTAAAGTAAATAATCGTTAATCTAACCTAAACCTAACCTAACCTAACCTCCTTTACCTCCAACCAAAGTAACCTAACCTAACCTAACCTAACCTAACCTAACCAACCTCATACATATAAATAAACCCGGGGTATTTGATGAAGATATGGGTCAGTTTTCTTGCATGTTTAAGTGTAAGGATTAGGGATTCAGGTTCGCTTCCTGGGATTACGACTACAGGTCCATGTCTAGGGATTGGAGGTCCACTATTGGGATTAGTTTTACTCTGCTAGACGTTTGTTGCTCTCAATAGCCGACCTACAGGAATTGTTATATATACATGAAACAGGTGTGTGTGTGTGTGTGTGTGTGAAAAAGACGTTCATAAACCATTCTAAACACATTATAAACGGTCTTCTCTTCACACACACACACACACACACACACACACACACACCTAATAATCACCATTAAACACAATAACTAAACCCAGGATGAACTACTCACTGCGGTATCACGTTAAATTATCAAGTTTCAATGTAGATATTTTGTTTTATTTCCATCTTCTTTTTTTTTACCAGGAGAACTAGAGTTAAATGTCCAGTTTCTCACGATATCAGGTTCATTCAGGCTCTCTTAAGGTCTCCCCAACGTCTGAGGACCTGTTTTTTTTTTTTTCCAAGGGTTGGTAAGTTAATACGATGTTACCTGAGCTTCCATGTGTTATTTGTACGGTGTTACGGCTCATCTTAAAAGCTCACAGGTAGGACAACGCAGGTAAATTAATTACATCCCCATAAACACACTGTTATCATCTATTGCACACACACACACACACACACACACACACACACACACACACACACACACACACCTATGCCTCCCCCACCTGGTCTTCCTCCCTAAATGCCACACAACGTAAACACCTAGAAAAAGTGCAAAAGAGGGCATGCAAGATTATTCTCTCCTCCTCCTACTCCACATATCAAGAAGCGCTCAACACACTGACCCTTTCGACTCTCACTGACCATCACCACGACCTCATCTGCAAATTTGGTAAGAAGCTTCTACACCATCCCCGACACCGGCTCCTACTACCACCCGAGGTCCCTTGTCCGAGAATTGCTGTTCGACACCACAACCGCATCCAGCCCACACGTGCACGAACTGATCGCTATAAGAACAGCCCAGTCCCAACCATTGTAAAAATTATCAATAACTTGTAATACTGTAACACTGTCACTATGTTGAATTGAACTGTAGTTTGAGCTTTTCCCCATCTAAGTTATTATATGTCTTATTTGTGTCACTTATGTTACTTGTATATTATTTGTAATTCGTAACCCACTCCCCAAATATGTAACTGTATATTTTCAGCCTTCTGGCTGCCAAGCTCTTTCAATAAACCGTTAATTATTATTATTATTATTATTATTATTACACCAAAATCTGTCTTGCAAGCTTTTGAACAGCTAAAATGACCTCTTAAGCGTACGTCCAATACATACCGTTCGGGGATAAGCTTAATATTGTATTATAGAACATTGAGTTAAAAAGTCGAAAAGGAGTTGAATATGTGTGTGTGTGTGTGTGTGCGTGTGTGTGTAGAGATGCAGGTATAATCAATATATATGCAGTATATATAATAAACGCAGGTCACATAGTGCACTTCCGGGGTGGGTGGGACATGCGGCTACTTGTGTTGTTTTGTGAGCCAAGTGATTATGGCCACCTCTCAATGACCTAACTGCTGGATGAAGTAAGTGTTTGAGGATCTTATGTATTTCAAGTGAGGCTATACGTAGTCATTGGCCCATTTCTCAGTGAATCTTACTCCTGTGATTCGCTAGTTACTACAGGTACAGGTATGCAGTCTACAGGCCGAACTTAGGGGAAATTATATAAATTTACGTTGGGAGCGGTAGGAAGATAAAGGGAGCCGCGTGGACCCACGGGGAGAAATAGGGAGCCGTTGGGATACTTAGAGAACCATGGGAGCCGTGAGGAGCCGTGAGGAGCTGTAGGGAGCCGTACGGACCCGCTAGGACACACGAAAAACCGCGGGGAGCCGTGAGAAACCGTAAGGATCCGTAACGAGACAGGAGGCCCTGAGGATCCATGAAGAGACTTAAGGAGCCATAGGGAGCTGTAGTGAGACTTAGTGAGTCCCAAGGATTCATGTGGAAACTAAGGGACCCAAGGGGATCCATGAGTAAAGTTAAGGAGCCCTGAAGAGACTTTGGGAGCCCTAAGAGAGAGACTTAGGGAGCCATAGGGGGTCGTGTGAACACATGGGGAGCCTTGTCGACCTCCCACACAGTCAATTACTCGACCAAGACACCGGGGTGGCCTTATAATGAGTACTCCTGGGGATTTTTTTTTCCTAGAGACCCGAGGATCATTACCTGAGTCACCACAGGGACTCATCAGCCATAAGGTAGCGAGGGAGTTGTTGTACCGGGCGAGTGTTGTCACCAAGAGGGAGGAGGGTGGTGGAGGTGAGGACGGCCTGGTAGATGAGAAACCAGCGTAAAGGAACGATGGTACTTGAGGCATACTACACAGAGAGAGAGAGAGAGAGAGAGAGAGAGAGAGAGAGAGAGAGAGAGAGAGAGAGAGAGAGAGAGAGAGAATTGCTAACCTCATTCCTGTGATGAGGAGGTAAAGATTGACTTATTTTGACAAACCTATACCTAGACACGGAACCTAACCTAACTTAACCTAATCTAATTCCTGTGGTCGCTCCCTTCGTCAATATATTAGATCTTATCACTCCCTTTCCCTTAACTTTAGCAAACCAAACCTAACCTAATTCAAACCAAACTTAACGTAATCTTACCTAATTTGACCAGGCCTAACCTAACCTAACCCCCTAAGGTAGCGGTAACATAAAGGTGTTTGATCTTTAGGTGAGAAGGGCTGGTACTACTATTGTGTGTGTGTGTGTGTGTGTGTGTGTGTGTGTGTGTAGAGTGAGTCATGTGCATGTCTGTGTTCGTACGCGAAGATGTATGTGTGTATGTTTACGTGAGGATGTATGTGTGTATATGTACGTGAGGATATATGTGTGTATGTGTACGTGAGGGTGTACTGGGGACTTCTAATAAGAATGTTTACGATAATTCTTCATTATTGTGGATCCAGTAAACAGTTCACTAAGTCGTCGGTGTACAGGAGACAGCGTGGCCAGCAATGCACTCTACTTCCTTCACTTCCACAACCGTAAAATCACGTACCCATTTACAGCTGGGTGGAGTGGAGGATCCCCGAGTGCGAGCCAGCGATGCTTAAGACAGGAGGCAAGAGCTGTAGCCCCTCGGTCACTGCACCCCAAGTAGTTATGAGTACACTGACTCATGTATACTCGACATTAACATGTTCACAGGTGCGCCGAGCTGACTACCACCTAACATTACCATAATTAAGGGTCATTGGTACTTCTACGTGTACAAACTTCCCTTTAAAAGCTCCATCACAAACACCTGTGCAGTCATTATACACCTCCTGGCCGTGTTACATTGCAGAAAAATAAACATGAGAATAATTTTCAATAATTTTGGTTTGGATGAAAAAGAAATACTTTAAAATTTGTCAGAAAAAAAGTAAAATACTGATACCAAAAGAACTTATGAGATATACTATATATATATATATATATGTAATCAACACCTCAACCCGCCAGGATTCGAACCCACGGCCCACAAGCCTATGACTGTGACCGGGGAACGCTAACCGCTGGACCACCAGGATGCTGGTGGTCCAGCGGTTAGCGTTCCCCGGTCACAGTCATAGGCTTGTGGGCCGTGGGTTCGAATACTGGCGGGTTGAGGTGTTGATTGTATGTAGAAGTCCGCGTGCTTTATTGGGCTAATGAAATATATATATATATATATATATATATATATATATATATATGAGGTTAGGATATATTAGGTTAGGATAGGTTAGGCTAGGTCAGGTTAGGTTAGATATAATTACGATTGGTTAGGTTAGGTTGTGTTACTTTACGTTAGATTACCCAACAGTAGTAGACACAATGGTAGTAGATATAATTGGAGTAGACACATTTTTGAGAATAAGTAGAACGGGAATAGATAAAGCGAGGAAAAAAATAAAACACGTGAGCGCAATGTTTGTTTACACTGATCAGCTGACCGCCTCGACCGGAGAGAGAAATCTTGATCCATATTAAACACCGAACTCTGATCTGGAACGATTCTTGTAAACAGTGAGGAATATGGCCTTAAATACCGTTAAACCTGCATACTACTGGGATGACTTATCACTTCATTATAGACAGACGACTATAAAGTATAAACGAGTTACTACTATTGGTTGCTGTGGTTCGTCTTGTTCCTCCTTTTATCTTTGAGAGGAGTTACGTGGACTAATATCACATAATGGTGGCGTGTTTATTATAATTATATTCGCACACATGAATTAAATGGCACTCATATAAATTTAGTGGCACTCACACGTCTGTAGCGGTACTCATACACAGGAAATACTGTCACCACTAAAAAGGTCACCAATAGTGTCATGTCCCGTACCGGTAGTGCCTGGTTTCCGAGTGGTTGGTCCCTTGTTTAAGACTGAGTTACCGGTTGTTGGTCCCAAGTTTAAGACTGAGTTACCGGGGGTTAATCCCTTGTTTATGACTGAGTTACCGGGTGTTAATCCCTTGTTTATGACTGAGTTACCGGGTGTTAATCCCTTGTTTATGACTGAGTTACCGGGTGTTAATCCCTTGTTTATGACTGAGTTACCGGGTGTTAATCCCTTGTTTATGACTGAGTTACCGGGTGTTGATCCCTTGTTTATGACTGAGTTACGTGTTGTTGATCCCTTGTTTATGACTGAGTTACGTGTTGTTGATCCCTTGTTTATGACTGAGTTACGTGTTGTTGATCCCTTGTTTAAGACTGAGTTACCGGGGGTTAATCCCTTGTTTAAGACTGAGTTACCTGTTGTTGATCCCTTGTTTATGACTGAGTTACCGGTTGTTGATCCCTTGTTTATGACTGAGTTACCGGTTGTTGATCCCTTGTTTATGACTGAGTTACCGGGTGTTGATCCCTTGTTTATGACTTGAGTTACCGGTTGTTGATCCCTTGTTTATGACTGAGTTACCGGTTGTTGATCCCTAGTTTAGGATCAGTATACAAACACGGTATAAAGAGAGCGCAGGTATATGAGAAATAGTTAAACAGGAAACCGATTTGATCAAGTGTACACCACCAGCGACACCATATTCTAAAACCTAGTCAGGTCTCTCTCTCTCTCTCTCTCTCTCTCTCTCTCTCTCTCTCTCTCTCTCTCTCTCTCTCTCTCTGCCTTTATCAATACTATCTGGCCCTCTTCCCTATGTTTTAAATAACGTTTTGTTGACTCACTTATAATCTGACTGACTCACAGGAAGATAGCAATACGTTTTAGTACCTAATCTCTTCCTCGAGGATGTGCAAGGGTAGGATGGCTGTTTTACCGTGTTGTGTGAGTCAGTACCAGTAGTATAACCATGTGTGAGTCAGTACCAGTAGTATAACCATGTGTGAGTCATTACCAGTAGTATAACCATGTGTGAGTCAGTACCAGTAGTATAACCATGTGTGAGTCAGTACCAGTAGTATAACCATGTGTGAGTCAGTACCAGTAGTATAACCATGTGTGAGTCAGTACCAGTAGTATAACCATGTGTGAGTCAGTACCAGTAGTATAACCATGTGTGAGTCAGTACCAGTAGTATAACCATGTGTGAGTCAGTACCAGTAGTATAACCATGTGTGAGTCAGTACCAGTAGTATAACCATGTGTGAGTCAGTACCATTAATATAACTATAATCATAACCACCAGCTTATTGTATAAACCTAATTGGTTCATAAATATCCGGACCACATCGGGAGATACACCTAACCTAACCTAACCTAACCTAACCTAACCTAACCAGTGTGTGATATATGATGCCAGACCCACACACCCTGGGTTTGACTAGTATTACTCCAGGGTGAACTAAAACAGTGTAACTTGTATGTAGCTCCATGACAACACTCCTCTAGTCCATCGCCAAGTATAATTGTGTTCTGTGAAGGTTCGGTATCCCGTCTCTGTATCGCCGTCACCCTCAGAACTTCAAGTAACTAACTGGCTGAAGTCGAGGGTAATTGATCTCTGATGAATATAATATTTTATAGGAAGATGTTGACTAATACAGACTGAATCGCTTCTACCTATATCTAATTATCTACCTGTTGAACTACGACAATATGACCATTACAAGGTCTCTCAGAAAAATAAATATGTACACCGCCTTAATTTTTCTTTTTCGTTGAAGATAACGTGAATGTTTATATTGCTACAACAGCTACATTGTCAACACTTGTGGGTGACCTCGTGGATCAACACGTGAGGACATTGTATTACAAAAGCAATATTGTCCTCAGTTGTTGATGTGCGAGGTGTCCCATAAGTATTGACAATGTAGCTGTTATAAGACAAACATTCACGCTATCTCCACGAAATTCTGTTAGGTAAATGGGTGTATATCTTGCTGAGACACACTGTATTTTTTCACCATAACAACCCCCTGGAACTGTTAGGATAAAGTCATCTACGGTTTGAAAATATACTATCCACCAGTATAAGTTGGCACCTCGGGTACAATTTATTTTTCTAATTGGACTGAGTACACTACCAGCTGCACCTAGAATGTACTCAAATACATGATTATAATACGTTTAGTACACTAATGCCTATTACTTAGTTTGGTTATGCTCTGGATGTTGTGTTTTACTCGCTGTCTACCACACTTACTGTTTCACTTCCCATCCGTCAAACGTTGTGTTGTGTTGTCAGTGTAGGTGGCTAGTATTTGTATTTGTGATACGTAAAGTACTTTGGAAGTGTGAGAGACAGGAGTGACTAATGGAGGAGATCTCTCAGGGGTGTCGGTATGACGTCCGTTCAGTGTGTGCATATCCTGTATGGTGGTGCCACAACTTGGCCCTAACCACGTAATGGTGGATATGGGGCGCCTTAGTATAAGTCCTAATGTTAATAGTGTCCTTTGGCTAATAGGCCCCAGGCTTAATAGTCACTGGTCTTAATAAGTCGCAGTGCTAATAGGGACTAGTCTTAATAGGTACCACTGTTAATAGACGCCTTAGAACTAATAGTTTCCATTGACAATAATACCCAGTTCTTAATGGTCCCTGGACTAATCGGCCCCAATATTAATAGCACTCAATCGGTTTGTATACTTAGTAATGAACGTATGTAGGTGTGTGTGTGTGTGTGTGTGTGTGTGTGTGTGTGTAGCGATCATACTCCTCTAGTGTGTGTGTGTGTGTGTGTGTGTATATCCAGCGCATGGCGACTCGGTACACACTATGAAGGCAGTGTTGTAGTGCTTTGCCACCCTTGTACAACAGTGTCCTTGTACACGATCCAATAACACAACCTCAACCACACACTCACTACCCCTGTCACTCACTCACCCTCTCCTCTAACCCACACACTCACTACCCCTGTCACTCACTCACCCTCTCCTCTAACCCACACACTCACTACCCCCTGTTACTCACACACACATCCCCCTGTCATTTACACACTCACTATCCCGTCACTCACACTATTAACACCCCCTTCTTATAAATCTAGGAAAAAAGTCACAAGAAAAAAAATGTCACAGAACCTAACCTAACCTAACCTAACCTAACCTGACCAACACTTTGATAAATACTTTTATTACTAAGGGACTCTTGTCGTCTTGTCGTCACTAAGGAACTCTTGTCGTCACTAAGGAACTCTTGTCGTCACTAAGGAACTCTTGTCGCTACTAAAGGACTCTTGTCGTTATTAAGGAACTCTTCTCGTTACTAAGGGATTCCTATAGTTACTAAAGGACTCTTGTCGTCGTTGCTAAGGGATTGTTGAGACAAGACTTCACTTACAGAAATCCTCACCAGCTCTGCTGCGGGTCACAGGACGCTAGGGTATGTTAGGCCTTTTAACCGAGTATAACTTGTACCGAGTTTGTCATTATAATTAGCCTTCATTTCTGATTATTTGATACGTATCATTGATGTTATTGATTGCTTTCATACCATGCTGTAAGAGAGTTGTTTGTGTTATATGATGTTTGGTATTATTGTTATAAGTTCAGGACATCACTATCTTATTATAATCAAACTTTATTTAAATTAGATTAGATTAGGTTAGGTTAGGTTAGGTTAGGTTAGGTTAGGTTAGGTTAGGTTAGGTTACGTTGTATTAGACCACTGAGGTTGACTGTAGACGTGAAGACGATAAAGAATCTTTTTTGTATACGTTAGTGATCCCAATGAATGCGTCCCCCTGACAGACATATATAGATAGACATGAGAATATTTACAGGCCGCGGGGAGATGTGGAGGAGAGGGTGTGAACGAGGAGGAGGAGGAACAGAAAGAGGAAGGGGTAAAGATGAAAAATGGGTGACAGGGAGAGAGGGAGAAAGAAATAGGGAGAGAGAAACGGGTGGGATGGGTGGGTCCCTCCTGACGCAACAACTTTCAGCTGTTGAATGATTCGTGTTTGACTTTTAATTATCTGTTGAATGAAAGAACGTATTCAAATCTAATAGACGCATCAACAAGAAAATACTCGTATACAAAGAGTTGAAGAAGAGGCTCGGTGCTTCCTGCCTCTTACCAACAACAGTGAAGCGGCTATGAAGGAATGATCCATTAAGTGGAAGGAAAACTGTTGTGTGTAAAAGCAAGTCAAGGATAACGGAATGAATGAGAGAGAGAGAGAGAGAGAGAGAGAGAGAGAGAGAGAGAGAGAGAGAGAGAGAGAGAGAGAGAGAGAGTTACAACCAACATCGAGCGTAAATATATTTAAAAAAAATCGTCTATATGGGAATTAGGGAAGGAAATAAATGAAGGTAAGGTTAGGTTAGGTTAGTTTAGGATAGGTCAGGTTAGGTTAGTTTAGGATAGGTCAGGTCAGGTTGGATTAGGTAAACGTTATGATAGTTAATCTTAAAGAAATATAAACATGGGTGACTAATCTTCAGGTGGTCCGCGGGACATAACATAAGATGACAAATAAGGAAGAAATAACTTACAGAAGAAAAATTTAATTATACAGTAATAAAAATGATAAAAAAATAGTTAGAAAAAGTGTGGAGTAAGTGCGTGTGAGTGAGTGAGTGACTGTATGAGTGAGCAGAAATTACGAGTTTGTGAGTGAGTAAGTGAGTGAGCGAGTGTATGAGTGAGAAGAAATTATGAGTGAGTGAGTGAGTGACTGAATGAGTGAGCAGAAATTACGAGTTTGTGAGTGAGTAAGTGAGTGAGCGAGTGTATGAGTGAGTGAGTGACTGTATGAGTGAGAAGAAATTACGAGTGAGTGAGTGAGTGACTGTATGAGTGAGAAGAAATTACGAATGAGTGAGTGAGTGAGTGCATGAGTGAGAAGAAATTACGAGTGAGTGAGTGTATGAGTGAGTGTTTTAGTGAGAAGAAATTACGAGTTTGTGCGATAATGAGTGAGTGAGTGAGTGAGTGAGTGAGTGAGTAACATAGCCAAACCTAACCTAAACCTACCTTAACCCTTATCCGTTTACTGCTTACATTTGCTGTTGGTAAATGCACAACAAGTAAGAAAATGAATAAGAGTCGGTTGTGGGTAATACTTAACCCAAAAATGCATTTATATATCCCTGAGTTATGTTCTATGGCGATAATGAGGAGGTTTAGTGTGTGTGTGTGTGTGTGTTTATGGTATGTGTGTGTGTGTGTGTGTGTGTGTGTGTATGGTATGTGTCTGTCTGTCTGTCTGTCTGTCTGTGTACCCTGAACTGTGATGATAGTGTCGTCGGCCAAACTCGTGTTAATTAATGTTGTATAATCACTGTTGTGTATAACTTCACTTTAACAATTAAGATCTCTAAACACTACCATAGACCATGCACTACCATAGACCATACACTACCATAGACCATGCACTACCATCAATTAAAACTATAGAGAGAGAGAATAATCCCATGAATAGAAAAAAAAAATATCTAGATCAAGGTCACTAAGCAAAGAGAAATTTATTTTGTGTTATTCTGTTTAATTTTGAAACACAAACAATACTTAGTTTGTCTGAGGTAAATATTCTTAAGGGCGGCGTGTTGTTAAGAAGCTCTGTTGATGGGGTGGGGTGGGGTGGGGGGGGGGAGTTAGGGAGATATGCAGACTGACGGGGAGAGAGGAACGGAGAAAGAAGAAGGGAGAAAAGCTGCGAGGAGATAGATAGAAAAAGAGAGAGGAAGAGGGGAAAGGAGGGAGGGTAGGAATGATGAAGAGAGGGAGACAGGGAAAGAGAGAGAGGGAGAGAGGAAGATATGAAAGGAGGGAGGGGGGATGGATGAAGGAAGTGAGAGAAGGAAGGAAGGAAGGAAAGATGCACGTAGGGAGACGAGGAAAGAGAGAGGGAGACATAAAAGGGGGGTGGGGAGGGGGGAGGAGGTGAGGGATGGAGCGTGGTGGAGGTTAAGGCTAGCCAGAGAGGTTGAGGGTGACCGGCCATGAGAGGATGAGACTCCTCCATGACTCGACCACAAACTGAGGAATTTACCGAGTTATAAAACTCAGGAGCTGTGAGGAGCGTGTTTGTGGCCGCCTCTGATGCTGTTGACCACATTAACATAAAGCTATGTCATGGCCTCACCTTCGTCTGCCTGCTCCTGACACCTTAAACCTGGTGCCCCTAAAACCTTAAACCTGCCCCTAACACCTTAAACCTGCCACTGACATCTTGAAACTGCTACTAAAACCTTAAACCTGCCACTGACACCTTAAACCTGCCACTGACACCTTAAACCTGCCCCTAACACCTTAAACCTGCCCCTAACACCATAAAGCTGCCACTGACATCTTGAAACTACTACTAAAACCTTAAACCTGCCCCTAACACCTTAAACCTGCCACTGACACCTTAAATCTGCCTCTGACACCTTTAATCTGCCGCTGATACCTTAAATCTGCATGTGACGCCCTAAATATGTACTTACCAAAGACTTACAGGTTAGTTAGGGTATCTGCTTCGTTTGTTAGGACTGCCATGGGTAATGTAAAAATGTGTTTGATCCTTCAACTTTGGATTATCATCTTTATAAAGCTATTGTTTTACTATTGACATTGTGTTGTGAGGTACATGGTCTCGCCTCTCTCTCTCTCTCTCTCTCTCTCTCTCTCTCTCTCTCTCAATCTCTCCTCTCTCTCTCTCTCTCTCTCTCTCTCTCTCTCTCTCTCTCTCTCTCTCTCTCTGGAGGCGACAATGACCTTCTGTCGTGACACCTCTCCCTATTCACCAGGTTTGTACACACAGTTGTTGGTTGTGATGGTAACGCAAAAGAACATGGTGAGTGTGTGTGTGTGTGTGTGTGTGTGTGTGTGTGTGTGTGTGTGTGTGTCCATATAGCGAGGTGCAGATGTACCAGGGAGGGAGGGAGGGAGGGAGGGACAGATGTACGCAGTTGTAGATACAGGGGGAGGAACGTGCTGGGGATGAGGACACACACACACACACACACACATACATACATACACACACACACACACACACACACACACACACACACACACACAGCACTATGCAGATAACAGTAGCGACATAAAAACAAAGCGTTGTAA
This sequence comes from Homarus gammarus, assembly GCA_958450375.1. Classification (NCBI taxonomy): domain Eukaryota; kingdom Metazoa; phylum Arthropoda; class Malacostraca; order Decapoda; family Nephropidae; genus Homarus; species Homarus gammarus. The sequence goes on along the minus strand of CAUDMG010004058.1, from coordinate 2,651,952 downwards.
ACATTATCCGTTTGGTTATGATAAATGGGTATTACATTCAGATTAACTGAGATGAAAATTAATAACTTGATAACGAATAAGTGAATAATGCTGAGGTCAATTTCACTAAGATTACTGCAGTTTAAAAATAAATTTAGATTACTTTAAGATTCGCCAACCCCCAAATTATTTTACCGAAGAATTAACCTAACCTAACCTAACCTAACCTAAACCAAATCATCATAATACGTTGAGAAAAGATCTCTTTCCAAAATTGTGATCTAAGCTTTTAACTTTTTTGACCAAGACAGTTAGTTAGGTAGTTACAGAAGGCAATGTGAGTTTGTTGATGGGTGCGAGGTGTAAGGGAGGTGATGTGGGAGGAGCCAGCGTCGTATACACAGGTGGGTCAGGTGTGGTGGGGCTAATACAGGTGTCCCGTGTCAGGTAAGAGTTACGACGGAGATACACGTACAGGTGAACACGTGGATAGTTTACAGGGAAGAAAGAAAAGGTGTGCAAGGGAAAGTGTTCAGGTGTGCAAGGGAAAGTGTTCAGTTGAGCAAAGGAAAGTGCAACTTGTGTTTAGGGAAAGGCAGTGTGTGTGTGTGTGTGTATGTATATGTGTGTGTGTATGTGTGTGTGTGTGTGTGTGTGTGTGTAATAATAATAATAGTAAAAGTAACATAAGTGGTGCATCAAGTGTATCTTATAAAATAACAAGGGGGGAGAAGGCCATTCAACAGGGAATTTCAGCATAGTAACAATATAAAAGTAAGGTTAGCAGGGAGTGAACACACTATACTCTTTCCACGCTAACCTGGCCCGTAGGCCCCACCCCTCCTCTATACTAATAGCTGATTGGTTCATAGAAAATTCAACCTAAATGTGTTCCCAATTGGTAAGCAGACCTGTTATTATCTAAAACTATGTTAAATAACCTAGGTTATCAAAATGCAAATCATTTAAAGGCTTTAGCTCTTCAGAGAAAATGTTAGAAATTTTTCATTAATTATTATAAAACGGGAACCAATCAGCTATTTGCAGCTATTGACGAGGGGCGTGGCTTATGGGCCAGCTTAGCGTGGGAATACTGTAGTTAACTATGAGTTGTTGATAATTTTTACAGAGGTTGGGATTGGGGTGTTCTTATAGTGATCAATACGTGGTTATATAGGCTAAATGCAGACCGGGGGATCTCGGGCGGGAGCAGGGGCCGGTGTCGAGGATGGTGCAGAAGCTTCACCCAAACTTGCAGATGAGGTCATGGCGATGATCAGAGAGAGCCGAGAGGGTCAGTGTGTTGAGCGCTTCTTGATATGTGGAGTAGGAAGAGGAGAGAATAATCTTGCACGCCCTTTTCTGTGTATGTGTGTGTGTTTAGAGAGAGAGAGAGAGAGAGAGGCAGGAACGGAGGGATGGAGGTAGGGAGGGAGAGTGAGGGAAGCAGGGAGGGAGGGGCCGCAATAACACACCCTCCACGTGCAACAGAGAGGTGGGCGACATATAAACTAGACTCAAGTCGGCTTAACAGTTTAATGTGGCCGCGGGGTCACAGACAGCCAGATCTGACACCGTGTCCGAGGCAGGGCAGACTTCCTCACAGGCTGTGTCATACACCACTGGCAGATTACCTCGTGTATGTCGTTGAGGGACGCTGCATCATGTTGTGTTAGATCTGTGTCAGTTGCCTTTCTGTGTACCTGGACGACCTGGTGTACGCTACACCCTGGACGACCTGGTGTACGCTACTCCCTGAACGACCTGGTGTACGCTACTCCGTGGACGACCTGGTGTACGCTACTCCCTGGACGACCTGGTGTACGCTACTCCCTGGACGACCTGGTGTACGCTACTCCCTGGACGACCTGGTGTACGCTACTCCCTGGACGACCTGTGTACTACAAGACATCAGCTGTCATATGCTGTGTCATAACTTATATCAGATGCTTCATATTATGGGAGGTGTGTCATTTGTTATGTCAGTGGTGCTAGGTCATAATACATGTGTCATATTGTAGCAGAGGTATCGTGTCATGAAGGATGTGTCTTCCGCTTTGTCGTATATTAGATGTTGTGTTAGAAGTCGTGTCGTAAATTGTGTCACGTGTCAGATGCTGTGTCACTGAATATATCACATATAGGGTGTCCCAGAAAAATGTCCATGCCTTCCTCCCTACCTGCTCCCTGAGACACCGAGTTGGAGGGAGGGAGGCAGGGAGCAGGCAGGGAAGGAGGGAGGGAGGGAGCAGGCAGGGAGGCAGGGAGCAGACAGGAAGGAGGCAGGGAGCAGGCAGGGAGCAGGCAGGGAGCAGGCAAGGAGCAGACAGGGAGTAGGCAGGGTGAAGGCAGGGAGCAGGCAGGGAGGACGTGGTGGAGGGAGCAGACAGGGAGCAGGGAGCAGGCAGAGAGGGCAGGAGGGAGGGAGGGAGGGAGAAGGCAGGGAGGCAGGGAGCAGACAGGGAGCAAGCAGGGAGCAGGTAGGGAGCAGGCAAGGAGCAGACAGGGAGAACGGGGTGGAGGGAGCAGACAGGGAGCAGGGAGCAGGCAGGGAGGGCAGGAGGGAGGGAGAGAGGGAGGGACATTTTTCTCTGACACCCTATATTGTATCAGACGTGCCAAATACTGCCAGGCACAGTAAAAAATGCTGTTATGCTTTGTCATACAGTATACTATTTCATGCGTCAGATGCTGTGCCAGAAATGTCATGTGTCATTGATAATTATATCTTATATTAAATGGTGTCAGAGGCTGTCACGATCTACGGTGTGCAGTGTCATACATTACGTCAAATACTGTCATTCAGTGTTTCATTATGCCAAGTGTTGCTATGACTGAGACTGTAGTAGACACTGTATCTAATACTGCTTGCGTGGTGTCATATCCCACCATACACCGTGTCATATATTTTCCAGGTGCTGTCATACACTAACACACACACATTGTCACTACACCACCACCTGGGCTGATATAAACGAGTTCTCCTTCCTAGACTCACCTCTATCCTCTTACCCGCTGCTGTGTATTTCCTGTGTCTTGTATAGGTGTACCGACGTGTGTGTGTGTGTGTGTGTGTGTGTGTGTGTGTGTCTGTGTCTCTGCCTGTGTATGTCTAGGAGTGTATCGTGTCTGTGGGAGTCTGTATATGGTGTGTATGTCTGTGTTGATGTGAATGTGAGTCTATGCCTTTGTCAGTCTGTGTAAGATACATGTACTATATAGGAGTGTATTTCTGAGAGTATGTCCGTACGTAATTCTGTTATCCATGTTATGTGTATGTATTTTTGTCAGTAATGTATCACGTGCATGTATGTGGTCTGTAGTGCCTACTTACATGTATACCTCATTTGGTGTGTGTGTGTGTGTGTGTGTGTGTGTGTACTTGCAATGTATCACAGGCGGGGAGTCTCAGACACTCCCCTAAAACAACACCCCCCCCCCACCCCCTTCCCCTTCAATCTCCCTCCCCTTCCTCCCCCTTATCGCCTCCCTCCTCTCGCTCTCCCATCTCTCCTCCTCCGCCTCCTCCCCCCCCCACCCAGGCAGTGTGCCGGCCACTTGTTTCCTCGGTACACCTGTCTGGGGGCGGAACACCTGTCCATTGATCCAGCAGTTGGGTGTTTGGTAGCGTACACGAGGGTGTTAGTCTGTGAGTAGCGTGTGGAGCGGCAGTGTACACCTCTCCTGTAGCAGCACAGCGCCTCCTTCTCCCTCTTCTCTCCACCTCAATCCTGGATTCCTCCTCAGACGACGAAGACTACAACTCAGGTAAGGACGACAACAGGAAGTTGTGTGGGTGGGAAGGAGGATGATAGTCACAAGAACTTCACCTCTCGTCCACTGAGGTGTTTTTTTTGCAGTGATCTTTGACAATACCAACGACTGCCGTGTGTGTGTGTGTGTGTGTGTGTGTGTGTGTGTGTGTGTGTGTGTGTGTGTGTACGTCTCGTCAGTGGTAGCGTGGCTGGAAGATGTTGTTGATCCTGAGTTATAGTCGACGTAGACCATACCTGGCCTTTGCCGTGTATCTCCTGGCCCACACATACACTCCCTCACAACCTCACACCACAGCTTCATAGCGTGTGCTGTGCCCCCCGTGGCCCACACATACACAGCCTCACACCACAGCTTCATAGCGTGTGCTGTGCCCCCGTGGCCCACACATACACTCCCTCACAGCCTCACACCACAGCTTCATAGCGTGTGCTGTGCCCCCCGTGGCCCACACAAACACTCCCTCACAGCCTCACACCACAGCTTCATAGCGTGTGCTGTGCCCCCCGTGGCCCACACATACACTCCCTCACAGCCTCACACCACAGCTTCATAGCGTGTGCTGTGCCCCCCGTGGCCCACACATACACTCCCTCACAGCCTCACACCACAGCTTCATAGCGTGTGCTGTGCCTCCCCTGGCCCACACACACACTCCCTCACAGCCTCACACCACAGCTTCATAGCGTGTGCTGTGCCCCCCCTGGCCCACACATACACTCCCTCACAGCCTCACACCACAGCTTCATAGCGTGTGCTGTGCCCCCCCTGGCCCACACATACACTCCCTCACAGCCTCACACCACAGCTTCATAGCGTGTTCTGTGCCTCCCCTGGCCCACACATACACTCCCTCACAGCCTCACACCACAGCTTCATAGCGTGTGCTGTGCCCCCCCTGGTTCTCGGCACAATACGTCTACACACTTCCAATAACCAGAATCTAAAGTGTAAGTTGTTCTAACACTCTTGGCATCTTTCTCTTTAATCAAACGTTCTTTCTTCAATTAAGAGTTTTATTGCTATATGTTCAGAGAAAATTCATCGCTTCTGTGTATCTGATATACTGTAGACGCCTAACCTAACCTAACCTAACCTAATCTAACTAAATCAAACCTAATCTAAACTATCCTAAACTAACCCTAATCTAATCTCCCCATAGGTAGCGTTAAGGTGTTTAATCATCAGGTGAAATAAACTGGAGGGGCGAATAATAATAATAATAATAATAATAATAATAATAATAATAATAATAATAATAATAATAATAATAATAATAATAATAATTATTTACGTGATCCGACGCCCCAGTCCTCAGCCACATAGTGTGTCTGTGTTACTACCTGTTGCTTCTCTCTCATCACAACCCTTCCCACCACACGCAGACACACACACACACACACACGCAGACACACGCACACACACACACACACACACACACACACACACACACACACACACACACACAGACATTTTAGACATTTACAATCCCAGGGTCGTGTTGACCTTCGTTGGTTAAAGGAGTTAGTGAGGGATGTGTGTTTCTCTCTGCCTGGTGGGTTATCCAGGCCTTCTTTCTCTTTCTCTCTCACAAGTAAACAGCATCACCTCTATGCGGGATGCTTTAGTGCTTCGACGCTTTTGTGTGGCACTGAACTGTTGGAATCGGTCTCTCTCTCTCTCTCTCTCTCTCTCTCTCTCCTGTAATTTTAAGCATTTTTTTATTAAGGCAAAGGTTTGTCAAAATTTATAAGCGAAATCAATATTTAAACCATAAAATGGATTCTCTATAATTGTCTTAACAGAAACAGTGAAATGTTTATTGTAAGGTAATGGTTACGTTGGTGCTGGCTCTTATGAAGCATTGTTGGAGGTAATGTATAGCAGCTTTTGAATATGTGTGAGACTCCTACAGCAATTACACAATGCGATATAATATAAATAAATCGATTTGAAATATTGGTTATGCAAATTTAATAATAACTAAAGGTTTAATTTATATTGACGTTATTCTGAGATGTACATGAGGTAATGTGTACATGAGGTATTGTGTACATGAGGTAATGTGTACATGAGGTATTGTGTACATGAGGTAATGTGTACATGAGGTATTGTGTACAATTGTACATGAGGTAATGTGTACAAGAGGTATTGTGTACAAGAGGTATTGTGTACATGAGGTATTGAGTACATGAGGTATTGTGTACATGAGGAATTGTATACATGGGGTATTGTGTGCGTGAGGTAATGTGTACATGAGGTAATGTGTACATGAGGTAATGTGTACATGAGGTAATGTGTTCATGAGGTAATGTGTACATGAGGTATTGTGTACATGAGGTATTGTGTACATGGGGTATTGTGTGCGTGAGGTAATGTGTACATGAGGTATTGTGTACATGAGGTATTGTGTACAAGACGTGCTGTGTACAAGAGGTGGCTGTGTGTGTACAGAAGGATACAGAGAGACGTTCGGGCTCATCACCATGACAAGTGTCTGACTCTCTGGCTTCTCAGGTGGTTATATTTGTACACATGTAAGCAGACGTAAATGTTAAGCCTCTGGTCATTAGAAGAATGTGCCCAAGAGTAATAACTTTTATGATTATTTTTTAACTTCTGACAGCCCAGAGACGGTCGTGTACTTCATCTTAATACATATAAATTAATAGCTTCATAAAAACCTAACCTAACCTAACCTAACCTAACCTAACCTAACCTAACAACGTCTTATATGAAACAGATAATTTTCTCATATACGAATTTATTTCTAACAAGTTATAAGAACATAGAGTTAACCCTACTTGACAAATCCGTCTTACTATGTGTTTAAAAGCCTAATCGGCCATTATCCTTATTTAATGTGACATACGCTTATACTGAATGTACTTATATATACACAGACAAACACAGTAACTATGTTAATGACAATAATACAGTATATTTCTCGGTCATTCTTTTATGATATGTGAAGACCATAAATGTTGTCTCGTGTCATAAAGGTTGTCACTTGTCATAAAGGTTGTCACTTGTCATAAAGGTCGTCTCGTGTCATAAATGTTGTCACCTGTCATAAAGGTTGTCACTTGTCATAAAGGTCGTCTCGTGTCATAAAGGTTGTCACCTGTCATAAAGGTTGTCACCTGTCATAAAGGTTGTCACTTGTCATAAAGGTCGTCTCGTGTCATAAATGTTGTTTGTCATAGTCTCGTGTCAGTTAACGAACAACAAAGTCACTTATTTCCCTGATTAACCTTACATGAGATTTAACTAGAATTAGGATCACCTGTAGATTAGCCCACCCCAGCCTATGTCACCTGTTGATTAACCAACCTAATATTACCTGGAGGGTTAAGTTACGTTAAGTTAGCTTAAGTTAGGTTTGATTAGATTAGCTTTAGATTAATTTAGATTAGATTGGGTTAAATAACTTAGGCTAGGTGAGTTTAGATCAGCGTTAGGTTAGATTAGATTAGATTAGATTAGGATACGTCAGGTTAGATTAGGTTACAATAGGTTTCGTTAGGTAAGGTTAGATCAGCGCTAGATTAGGTTAGGTTAGGTATGTGTTAAAGTGTTAAATCATCTGGTGAAATAAGTCAAGGTGTTTACTCTTCAGGTGATCCAACTATTTACGGTTTAAAAGATATGAATCTAGAGGGTAAAGGTGCAAGTGTAGTGACCAGCCTCGGGTGATGTACTGCCTTCATGGAACACTTGCTAGATGACGGGGGGGGAGAGGAGGAGGAGGAGGAGGAGGAGGAAGAAGGGGGAGGAGGAGGAGGAGGAAGAGGAGGAGGAGGAGGAGGAGGAAGGGGGGAGGAGGAGGAGGAGGAAGGGGAGGAGGAGGAGGAGGAGGAGGAGGAGGAGGAAGGGGAGGAGGAGGAGGAGGAAGGTGCTAGCCAGCTCAACAGGTGACAACACCACACACCCTCTTCTTTAACGTGTGTGTGTGTGTGTGTGTGTGTGAAACAAGTACGTATACTCAGGTTAACTTGAGTGAGAAAAGTGCCACATATATACTTAATAAACGCCGCGGGGTAAGTCAGGTGTTACGGTTTTGATCATAAGTATCTGTAAGTGTGTATATGTACGAGTATATCCGGTATATAAGGACATCCGTTTTAATGGAACAATTGAATCACATGTAAAATAACCACCCAAATGCTAACCTAACCTAATGCTAACCTAACCTAACCTAATGCTAACCAAACCTAACCTAACCTAACCTAACCTAACTTAACGCACGAATAGCGATCTGTGTTACTTGTATCCAATAACATCAAGGTACATTAAATGACATAACCTGTACGTTCTGTTAAATTATAATATTAATTCTTTGTTGCCTCAGAAAATTCCTTTATGACAAGTTGCCTTACATATAAAATAATGATCGACAAGTCCCTGTGCACCTACAATACTGAACCATATTTGTGTTCCTTATTAGTTACAGACAGTACAGTGTTATTTTTTTTTATATTACGGTAAATGTTGGAAATGGTCACAATAAATGTTAGAAGTGAATACCATTTCCAATATTTCCTTTATTAATACAAAAAAAATAATGTAGGTAAAACAAGGTAAAACTGAACAGTATATTGGTAATTAATCATTCCGAGCACAAGGACTCTTTGATCAACTTGTATATAAAGTCTGAAGCTAAATCATAACTGTGTAATGACGCGCATATAATATCCTCATTGATAGCGGGACGCATGGTGACACTGCAGGATATACGTCCTTAATAGGATATCCTGATGACTAGTCCCCTACCCCTAGCCTAAACTAGCTCTAAACTGACGCAAACCTAACCTAACCTGACCTCACTTAATATAATTTACCCTAACCTAACCTAACCTTACCCCCTCCCGCAGAGAGCATTAGAATGGTTAATATTCAGCTGAAATAAACTGTGGTGTTCAACCTTCAAGTGATTCCTTACGAGAAACATTCATCTTAGGAACTTTTAAGAATGTTCGTCTTGGGTGAGCAGATCAAGGAGGCTGCCACACTGTCTTGGTTATCTACTCAGCGGCGGAGTCTGTTTGTTCCATTACCAACCTAAGACAACACCCATGTGCCCCAGTTAACACCCCATGTCTGCTGTGTGCTAAAATAACACAACATGTGTCCAGTTAACACCCCTGTCTGCTGTGTGCTAAGATAACACGACACAGCTCCAGTCAACACCCCCTGTCTGCTGTGTGCTAAGATAACACAACACGGCTCCCTGTCAACACCCCCTGTCTGCTGTGTGCTAAGATAACACAACACGGCTCCTGCTAACACCCCCTGTCTGCTGTGTGCTAAGATAACACAACACGGCTCCTGTTAGCACCCCCTGTCTACTGTGTGCTAAGATAACATGACACAGCTCCAATCAACACCCCCTGTCTGCTGTGTGCTAAGATAACACGACAAACATGTCTCCAGTCAACATTCCCTGTCTACTGTGTGCTAAGATAACAGAGCTCCTGTTAACACCCCTTGAGTGAAGGTCGAATGTAGGAGAGAGGGAGGGAGGGAGGAAAGTCGAGTGATGAGAAAAGGAGTGAGTGAGAGACGGAGAGAAGAGAGGGCTCAGCAGGACGGCTACGGACACCCACCTCCTGCTGTGGTGTACTGGCGGTAATTATAGGGTGAGTTACTCCAGTCTGCCCCTCACAATACCAGAGTTCTGCCTCACCCTTTCACTCTCCCACCGACACACATCTGTCCCGCCGAAATTAAGGTTTATTACTATCGTATATCTCCCGCGCTGAGACTCTAAAAGGGCGTTGAGAGTCTAAAAGTGCGCTGAGACTCTAAATGAGACTTGAGTATTGTCTCGTGTGTGGAGGAGGAGAAGGAGGGGCCACTGGACCACAGGGGTGGTCAGGGAGGACAGTGGTGGCCTCCAAGGTAGTCAGAGAGGATGCTAGCGAGTGGCCTCCAAGGTGGTCAGGGAAGACGCTGGTTTCCCACAATATGGTCATGGAGGACACTGGTGGCTTCCATGGTAGTCAGAGAGGATACTAGCGAGTGGCCTCCAAGGTGGCCAGGGAGGACGCTGGTGGCCTACAAGATGGTCATGGAGGACGCTGGTGACCTCCAAGGTAGTCAGAGAGGACGCTAGCGAGTGGCCTCCAAGGTGGCCAGGGAGGACGCTGGTGGCCTACAAGATGGTCATGGAGGACGCTGGTGGCCTCCAAGGTGGCCAGGGAGGACGCTGGTGGCCTCCAAGGTGGCCAGGGAGGACGCTGGTGGCCTCCAAGGTGGTCAGGGAAGACTAGTTTGTTGTCAGTTTGAAAAGACATTATGCTGACGAGATCATCTCCTGCACGCCTTTGACCTGCTCCTTCTCTTTTTTCTTCAGTGTTTCATCTTTATCAGTTTCGCTTCACATCTCCTCTTAAGGTGGATCCACGGAGAGCAGTGAGGGAGGGAGGATGCGAGAGAAGGGGGTAAGGAGGGAGAGCAGAGAGGGAGGGAGAAAGAGGGAAGGCATCTAAAGAGAGAGTGAAAGAGTTACAGTGGAGAAAGGAAAGGAGAAAGGAAGAGAGAGGGGAGGTAAAGAGAGAGAGAGAGAGAGACAGAGGAGGCCGGGAGGGAGTGAGGGAGAAGGGAAGAGAGAGAGAGAGGAGTAAATTGTCTTTTATTTATACAACACAAAATATCAATAATTGTAAATATAAACAGATGATTATACACTCGCCATTAGTGTTCACATGTATAATGGACACTTAATCCTTGCTACAATTAATGACAACAAATAATGAATAGTAATGATACGTTATCCATTGAATCACTGCCAATCATTTTTACAGCCCAAAACTTCAATTAAGCCAGTTGACATCTTGAGGCTTGTTAACCAGTCCATGAATACTTTAATAAACAAGGAAATGGTTATCATATTGGTGAGTTTGAAACAGAAACACCCGAAACAAAACAAGTTATGATTCATATGATGAGGAGAATGAGAGACAAGGCAAAAGAAGTGAACAAGGAGTTACTGAATTACCACTGCAACAAAAGAAGTTTCGCCACAGATGAGGTAAGAAGAGAAAACCTTGGATAATTTGAGAGAGGGCAGCTGCCAAAACTCGCTTTACTGCTCAACAAAGTGAAGGAGCCGCCCAGTACCTCCTGCCGTCCATCTGATTGTCAACTCATGGCCAAATAGATTCCAAACAATGGACATCTTTAACCAACTCGACCCAGCCAATCACAAGCCACCGAAGAGAATGTGTGTGTGGCTATTTTTACATTTACACATTGAACAGTCTATGTTTAGGGAGTCTGTGTAATATTGACTTGGGTTTTGTTCATTGTAATTGTGTTGAACACAATATTACACCTTAAAGAAAAAAACATTTTCCTCGTTAGAGTTTTTGAGAATACAGATATAGGCTACCAGTTTAAAGACTTATACTCTACTTCAAATGTTTTCACAAAAGGAACAGTAGCAAGAGTAACTCGTACCCCCTGCCTGAGGCCTCGTCCACAACCCAGACTCAACTATCACTCACTTCTCGACTGCCTCTCTATTCAGGTTACTAATCGTTCAGACAGCCTCTTGGGCTGTCTATGTCTGTAGGTGTTGGCATTTAGCTAACAGTGAGGGAGAGGTACTGTGAGGGAATTATTTATTTATTTAATTTTTTTGCCAAGGACGGCAGGTAGTTTATTGTGCACCGCACCCCATACCCATCCTGTGAGCAGTAGCGCAAACAGGATTCCAAAGCAGAGGCCACAAAGGGTGTTTATCAGACCCCAGAAGTCATGATATTATGGAATTGAATGTTACAGAGTATTTCCAGTACATTGCTTGTTTAAATCGGTACATAGAATTTTCATTAGGTACTTCATGACTTAGTATATCAGTTATCTTGTTATCAGAGATAAAGTGGAATGCATTATGTACACGGTGTGCTTGGAGTTATCCCTATGAGGTTCATTTTTTTTTCAGTCTAAGATGTAGTGTTGGAGTGTGTGGCCATATGTCTGGCTACACACTTTACATTTAGGTATGTTCTCATATGCCTGAGGGGACTACTGCCAGAGGTACTTATATCCTAACCTAAGTTTGGCGGTTATAACATCTTATAATCTAGTGATCTTGTTACTTGCTCCACATACATGTTTTACTTGAGACAACCTCATCCTGGTAAACTAGTGCCTGTTTACACTTGTCTACTGGCTTCAAAATAATGCACCAACAAGTTATTTTCTGATTACAGTTTTTAGGGTTCTGTTTGACAGTCCTAGATCGCATTCAACATTGTCATTGTTTGTCGCAAGTTAGCTAAGGCATCAAGTTAATAAGCAGCAAGGGTCAAAGCGACATTCATACGTTAATGACTTCGTTTAACCTGCCATTTGAGCCATTGTATACCATCAACCCCTTACGACATGTCTAGTGTTTCAACCACAAATGATGGTGATATGTGACTGATAGTTGAAGACACATATCTGCCTCACTCTGCCTCATAAGTAGCTAAGTGTACAGCAACAACATGTACAGCACCATGTATTGTACACTATCTTCACCTGAAAAAATATTGCATGTGTTGTACTGAAATAAATTCGTAACCGTTGCCTTCATCTAAGATAAACAGAAAAAATACAGGTCGATATTGCTTCAGTTTGGGAACTCATGCAGCGAGGGGACGAAGTTTTGCTTGAGACAGTACAATCCAGTCAGCTTTAGAAATTTGTAGATTTGCCGATAACAAAAAGTTACAGTAATATAATTTATTGTTTCTGCTGATTTAATGACACAAATTCATCCTCACATGGCCTTGCAAGGTTACTGTGTTTGTCTGTTTAGAAACAAATATAATAAAATGTGATTATATGTTAGGACAGGAAACATAGACTCAGTGACAACTTAACACCTACTGTAATGTTTTGCCTGGAAGGACTGTGTCTGTGTAACTGTGTATCTGCGTGTCAATGTGGTTTGTCTGCCAGTGTCGTCTGTGTGTTAGTGTGGTCTGTGTTAGTGTGGTCTGTGTGTTAGTGTCGTCTGTGTGTTAGTGTGGTCTGTGTGTCTGTATGATAAGAACATAAGAATGGAGGAAACTGCAACGGGCCAATGGCCCATACTGGGCAGTCCCGTTTACACCCAACCCCTATCGTTCATATATCCGTCCAACCTATATTTGAAGTTGTCCGTCGTATTCGAGTTAGTGATGATGTTTGGTAACTTGTTCCACTCATCCACTACTGTATCTCTAATCCAGTGTTTACCTAGCTACCGCTTAAATCTAAATGTGTCTCTATAAAACCATTGCTACGAGTTCGCTTCTGGTTGAATAATTTAAGTACCTTAGTTATATCACCTCTGTTTAACCCTGACTTCCATTTATACACCTCAATCATAACGCCCCTCACTCTACGTCTCTCGAGGGAGTGCAAATTCAGATGCCTTAATATGTCCTTATACTTAAGGTTCCTAATGCCCATGATTATTCTTGTCATTCTCCTCTGTATGCTTTCTAGGGACTCTATATCCACTCTGTAGTACGGTGATCAAAACTGAACCGCGTAATCCAAGTGAGGTCTCACAAGAGCAAGATATAGTCTTAGGTTAACCTCCCTAGTCTTGTAACTAACACTCCTTTGTATGAACCCAAGTACTTTGTCAGCCTTGTTTCGAGCAAATACACATTGTTGTCTTAGTTTAAGATTCCTACTTATCATTACCCCTAAATCTTTCTCTCAGTCGTATTTCTCTATACCAACGTTATTTATCTCATATGATATATGGTTTCTCTGTTTACATCTCCTAGACTATGTACTTTTACATTTATCCATATTTAATTTCATCTGCCATTTTTCAGACAATGCGAAAAAATAGTTTAGATCTTCCTGTAGTTTAGCGAAGTCCTCGACAAATTTAATTTCACGCCCTATTTTAGTATCGTCAGCAAATTTACTTATGTTACTATTTACGCCTATATAAGCCTATATCTATGTCGTTTATGTGTATTATAAATAGTAAAGGCCCAAGTACTGAGCCTTGGGGTATTCCACTAGTGACGTCACCCCAATCGGATTTAGTGCCATTAATGCTGACTCTTTGTTTCCTGTCCTGCAACCACGCCCTAATCCAGTTTAGAACATCGTCAATTCCATGAGCCTCCACTTTACGTATTAGTTTTTCGTGGGGGACCCTGTCGAAGGCATTGCTAAAGTCCGTCATCCACTGATTCGAAAACAGATGAAAAGAATGATAATAGATTTATCAGACATGAACGCCCACTTGTGAAGCCATGTTGGGAATCATTGATCAATTTGTGTTTCTTCAGGTGATTTCGAATTGAGTTTGAAATTATTGTTTCCAGTAATTTGCCTACAATTGATGTTAAACTAATTGGACGGTAGTTAGAGGATAGTGATCTATCCCCCTTCTTGAAGATCGGTATCACATTCGGTATCTTCTAGGATTCTGGTACAACACCTGTTTTTAATGACATTTTAAATAAGTTTGCTAAGGGCATACTAAGCTCTTCCTTACATTCCTTTAATACTCTGGCAAATATCGGGACCTGGTGATTTATTAGCTTTTAGTTCATCTATTTGTTTATCCCCTATTTGTTTATCCCCTATACTCCTCCTCCTCCATATCGGAAAACATGGATCACGAGGAACATGAACTAACCACAGATGATGGCCGGTATCCTTACAGCTAACTTCTGCTGATGATGAACACCCTCACCTCACTCACACCCAGCCTCACCTCACTCACACCCAGTCTCACCTCACTCACACCCAGCCTTACCTCACTCACACCCAGTCTCACCTCACTCACACCCAGCCTCACCTCACTCACACCCAGTCTCACCTCACTCACACCCAGTCTCACCTCACTTACACCCAGCCTCACCTCACTCACACCCAGTCTCACCTCACTCACACCCAGCCTCACTTCACTCACATCCAGTCTCACCTCACTCACACCCAACCTTACCTCACTCACACCCAGTCTCACCTCATTCACACCCAGCCTTACCTCACTCACACCCAGTCTCACCTCACTCACACCCAGCCTTACCTCACACCCAGTCTCACCTCACTCACACCCAGTCTCACCTCACTCACACCCAGCCTCACCTCACTCACACCCAGTCTCACCTCACTCACACCCAGCCTTACCTCACACCCAGTCTCACCTCACTCACACCCAGTCTCACCTCACTCACACCCAGCCTCACCTCACTCACACCCAGTCTCACCTTACTCACACCCAGCCTTACCTCACACCCAGTCTCACCTCACTCACACCCAGTCTCACCTCACTCACACCCAGCCTCACCTCACTCACACCCAGTCTCACCTCACTCACACCCAGTCTCACCTCACTCACACCCAGTCTCACCTCACTCACACCCAGTCTCACCTCACTTACACCCAGCCTCACCTCACTCACACCCAGTCTCACCTCACTCACACCCAGCCTCACCTCACTCACACCCAGTCTCACCTCACTCACACCCAGCCTCACCTCACTCACACCCAGTCTCACCTCACTCACACCCAGTCTCACCTCACTCACACCCAGCCTTACCTCACTCACACCCAGTCTCACCTCACTTACACCCAGCCTCACCTCACTCACACCCAGTCTCACCTCACTCACACCCAGCCTCACCTCACTCACACCCAGTCTCACCTCACTCACACCCAGCCTTACCCCACTCACACTCAGCCCTGCCTCATTAGTTTCCCGCCAATCGTAAAGTGCATGAAACTTTTAATGGTCACAAAAAAACGCAACATATAATTATATGTATTTCACCGCAAAACTTTTAATGATGATAATTTTAGGTGATTTGTGGCTCCTGACTCTTTAGGAGAGAAAACGGTTTTATTGGTCAGTCACACGCACAGTTTATCTTACTTAAATTAACTTAACAAACAAGTTAGGGTAGTTTGTTGTAGCGCTATTGGGGTTCGTTAGGTTAGGGTAGTTGGTTTTAATGAGAAATAAGCTGCGGGGGGGGGGGGGGAGGGGTAATGTTTAAAATAAAAAAAATGCATTATGATGGTTACCGGAGCAGAGTGTTCATCTGCGGCTGTGACCAAGCTCTGAGACGGAGGTCCGACATGCGCGAGCGATGGTCTGGGCGGGTGTTTACCAAGCTGCTGCCTGTGTGGACACGAACAGCGTCTAGCGAACAGCGAGCGCGTGCAAGGTAAACATACCTGCTTGGCTGCCTCCCGCTCACTCCATGTTCCACCAACCTGGCGGAACCAATGAACACACACCAGCCACGTATTGCTCTTAATCATATATGATAACTAAACACAACCATCTTTACAGACAGGTGCAGCAGTTCTTGGTGAAGTACAGGGGCACCTCTTGGCCTCCCTTCCTTGTTGTCCGTGTTAATGTAGAGGAGATGTGAGGCGCTCTGGTACTCACGCAACAAGGGCTGAAGACAGACAGACATCTATATACAACAGCAAACAAACGGACCCATGAAGACAGAAAGAGAAGTACACAGAAACTATAATGTCTGTGAAAATACAAATAAAGAAAACAATGGTCAAGAAAAACATTAAATTTTGTCAGAACTTTGATGATTAGTTAAGAAGTTAACCTCTCACGTGTCACCTGAGAGTTGAGGATTACCGGGCAAATATAAACCTCGAAATCTGTCCCGAATTTTCGTACTTGGTTAGGTTAGGTTAAGTTTGGTTGTGTTAGGGGTATAGGTAAGGTTAGGTTAGGGTCTGTTTAGGGTAAGTTGGGGTAGGTTAAATTAGGTTAAGGATAGGTGAGGCGAGATTAGATTAAGTTAGGGGTAGGTTAAGTTCTGATGGGACAGGTTCAGTTAGGTTAAGGTATGTTGGAGTTAAATTAGGTTAAGTTGTGATACGGTATGGCCAAATTAGGTTCTGCTTGGGGAAGGTTATGTCGTGTTAGGTTAGGTTAAGTTAAGATGAGTTAGAACAGTTTCAGCTTACTTATGTAAGGGGTTGGTTATGTTATGTCAGGTTATGTTAGGAGCAGTTTAGGTGAAGAGTATGTTAGGTTAGATTTAGTCTGGTTAGGTTAACAGTAAGTTATATCAGGTTGGCTAAGAGCCCAAATGAGAGCCACAAGTGACTCTCAGATCATTCCAGGTTCAGTGTTAGTGCTTCAGTTTCCGCACTTCCCCACGGCCAAGGTACTGTGTTAGTGCCTCAGTGTCAGCGCTTCCCCACACCGAAGGCCACACATACCTGAAACACTAAACCTGGGAAGTGCTCGATAAATACCACCAGAGTTTGACGTTTCATATTAAATCATTTCTCTTACATTCCACCATTACGTTAAACAAAGACGCTATTGTTATTGTACAGTCTCAAGGACCAAGTGTTTTTGTATGTATTTAAGAGGCCGTAACTTACCAGACTGTTTTAGGAAAGTTTATTATTGTGACAACCAGAATCGTGTTGTGCTTTCTCTGAGATCAGTCTAGCAATTACAGGGAATCTACTGTGTAACTCGGAAATTTTTTTTATCCTTCTCATCCTCTTAAAATATATATATATATATATATATATATATATATATATATATATACAGTATATATATATATATATATATATAATATATATATATATATATATATAAATATATATATATATAATTTAATTGCCGATACCTTCTATGTATTTATCTTTTTAGTAGATTGCTGACTGACTGGCCATAAACGTTCATGTCGAATGTAGATGTTAAAAATACATGTAACTAGAAAGATTCACACATAACAAACCACGCCCAACCTATTTTAGGTATAATATTGCTATATTATGATAGTAAACGACGCCTTAAATGAAACTGGTCAACTTTCAACAGGCACAAATTAATTTCCATTGAGTTATAGCGATAAAAAAAAAATTCCCCAGTCGTCAAAAACTACACTTGCTTTTTAAGGCTAAGTCGACAATTATCTTTATTTAGCGAGGTTTATATATTTGGTCAGGTTAAACAATTTTAGAGTGTTCCTACATAGTGACCCTGTGATCGTTGTTGTCGCGTGTCGTGGAGGTCAGACTGAAGGACACCTCAGAGTTATGGCGCTACTCTCTATTGTCCACAGTCTCAGATATTTTTACGTTTAATAAACCTCGTAAGTGAAGATGTAACAATACACTTACTGACCTAACTTAAGCACAAAAATAACACCTAAAAATAACATGAAAATTATGCTGAAGCATTACTTGACTAGATGCATTCGTTTAACACCCGTAGGAGTTCACCGTAGAAAATCTTCATCAATATAATCTTTATGTTAATTTCCTCTGGTGTTAAAGCAGTGTCTCAGTGTAATCTTACGTCATTGGTCAGATATAATAGTTTTGGTGTATTTAGCTTAACTCAACTTGTTAAGATATTCATGGTATGAGAGTTTGGGAATCTAGACCGGCTCTTGTCTGTTCATTCAGGAGATTAACTTCAATTTGAGAAAACAGCTGCTGAAAGGCTTTACATGGCAAGGACTGATGCATGGGTCAGAAGCTTGGACGCTTTCAGCAGACTCCAGAAAGAGGTTGGAGGCCATTGAAATGTGGTGTTATAGGCGAATGCTAAGAATAAGCTACACTGTCAGGAAAACAAATTAAGAGGTACTGACATTAGCAAAAAACTTAGAGAGAAATATTTGAAATGCACAGAAAAAATGCGATACTTTGGCCATATAATTAGGGAAGAGGTTAGTAACAGAAATATTAATGGACAAAGTTGAGGGTAGGAGGGCCAGGGGGAGGCAGAGGCTGGATGGGTGAATGAAATTAAAACTGGGTCCCAAGAGAGATACAAATACAAAACCCTGGAGAATTGGTAGAAACAGCCTGAGAACGTTTAGAGTGGAGGACTGTGGTTGCCAACCCACAGATATGAGGACGGTAGTCTGATTGATCTTGTGTGCGAGTGTGGGAGAGAAGGAGGAAGAGGACGGGCAGGAGGAAGAGAGCCAGAGTCCGTCCAGAACTCAGGTGGTCAGTACAGGAGTCTCAATTCTTGGTGTTCATCCATGTCCCGTGGAGACCAGACTGTGCCATCGTGTCTCACTTACTGCCTTTATAACACACCATCGTCTCTCATCTCTTAAATACCACGGGCTGAAGATGAGGTATCTACCCCATCTCCTCTAACATAGCCTAATGCTCACATACCTTAACCTAATCCGACCTAATATATCCAAATACAAACCAAACCTAACATAACATTAACCTAAGCTGACGTAGCATAACATAACATAACCTAACCTACCCTACCCCCCCTCCCAGGTACCTAAATTGTATCTGATATTCAGTCGAAAAATATCGACAAAGTCAATTGTGCTAAGAGTAACCCTGACAATGATTACCGACAAATAATAATGTAGACAACCCGAGATTACACACACACACACACACACACACACACACACACACAATTCCCGTATATCCAGCCTCTCCACACTGTAGGGTTGAATGGTATATAACGTGTATGTTCTCTACCTAACAATCAGAGATATATCATTTATAAGCTGTTACCGCAAGCAGTAATGAGTAGGATGGCACATAAACAAATATCATGTTGGGTTGTAAGTCCTGTCATGTTTATTGGGCGTGCCTGCCCGTATATAGAGTATTGAGTTGGTGGAGATGGAGAGACACGGAGGAGGTTGGGGTGTTGGGTGGTAGTAAGGGGAGCTTGTTTGCATATACAGTATACGCCTGAAGCAGCAAAGTCGGCCAGCCAGGGTTGGGGGGGCATGTGACGCCAGGCAAGGCACTGCCACTGTAGCTATCCCCATCAGAGTCAAAACCTAACCTGTTTCTCTTGAGACCTTCAACACGTAAGTTTAACTTGTACTTAAGTTTACACAGGTAGACTGTGTCCATTGTATTGCATTAACAACGTGGAAATATGGCAACTTACTGTAAGTACTCATTATAAGTGTTAGGATTATACTAATTACATAGCTATGATTGTTATGTGAATATATATTGGATTAAACATTTATGTATGATTGCCTATGTATGATTAATATTTGAAATACTAAGAATGAATTGTATTCAACAGATTTGACCGAATTATAACGTTTGTGTCCAACGTGAAAAGTCTGAGTATTCCTTAAACGCTCAGAAGGCGTTTACATAAGCCGTATATACCAATTACTATATCCTGCCGCCTTGGCCTCCAGACGAAAATAATTTAGTTTTTACTTTCTTAAAATTGACAATTAAGTAATAGTTTTTATCGTCGTATCATTGTGTTAAAGGAGAACAGGACTAATTAACACGAACACCTGGTGATAGTAAACATCCTAACCTCCGTCACTGTCTGTCTCACTGGTGTAACTTTGGATCCCTTGATAATTACCTCTCCTCCTCCCCCCTTACTTACTTTATGAGTAACCACCGTCATATTAACCTAATCTAACCTAACCTAACCTAACCTAACCTAATCTAATCTAATCTAATCTAACCTAACCTAACCTAACCTAACCTAACCTAATCTAACCTAACCTAGCATAACACAATATAAATCTAACCAAACTTAACAATATATAACCTAACTTAACATAACTTCAATCTAACCTAACTTAACAAGACATAACCTAAACAAAAAATAAACTAACTTAACCTAACCTAACTTACCATGATATAACCTAACCTAACCTAACTTAACCTAACCTAACTTACCATAACCTAACCTAACCTAACCTAACCTACGAGGAGCGTTAGGATGCTTAGTCGCCAGGTGAAATAAGCTGAGGCTAATCATCATGTGATTCGAAGTTTTAGAACATCAGAAAATAAGAATGGAGGACACTGCAGCTGGCCTATTGGCCCACACTGAGCAGTCCCGTTTACACCCAACCCTTACCGCTCATATATCCATCCAGTCTATGTTTGAAGCTACCCAGCTTATTCGAGTGAATGATGATGTTTGATAACTTGTTCCACTCGTCCACTATTTTATTTCCAAACCAATGTTTACCTATCTCGCGCCTAAATCTAAATTTGTCTAATTTAAAATCCATTACTACTAGTTCGTTCCTGGTTGGATAGTTTGAGTACCTTTGTTATATCACCTTTGTTTAGCCCTGACTTCCATTTATACACCTCGATCATATCGCCCCTCGCTCTACGTCTCTCGAGGGAGTGCAAATTAAGATGCTTTAACCTGTCTCTGTACTCAAGGTTCCTTTGCCCGGGATTAGTCTTGTCATTCTCCTCCGAATTCTTTCTAGGGATTCGATATCCATTCTGCTGTACGGTGACCAGAACTGAACTGGGTAATCTAAGTGAGGTTTCACAAACGTAAGATATATTTTAGGATAACCTCGCTAGTCTTGTAGCTAACACTCCTTTGTCAGCCTTGTTTCGAGCAAATACACATTATTTACTAGGTCTAGGATTCCTACTTATTATTACTCCTAAATCTTTCTCACAGTCGGATTTCTCTGTAACATCGTTGTTCATCTGGTATCTGGTTTCTCTGTTTACATCTCCTAGACTAAGTACTTTACATTTGTCCACATTAAATATCATCTGCCATTTTTGAGGTCTTGCGAAAAATTTGTTTAGCTCTTCCTGTAGTTTTGCGGAGTCCTCGTCAGATTTAATTGCATGCCTTATTTTAGTGTCATCAGCAATTTTACTTTTGTTGCTGTCTACGCCTAAATCTATGTCGTTTATAATAAATACTAATGGTCCAAGTTATAAGCCTTGGGGCCCTCCACTAGTGACGTTACCCCAATTGGATTTAGTGCCGTTAATGTTTACTCGATTTTCCTGTCCTGTAACCACGCCCTAATCCATTTTAGAATAACTTCCCCAATTCCACGAGCCTCCACTTTTTGTATTAGTTTTTCGTGGGGGACTCTGTCGAAGGCTTTGCTAAAGTCGAGGTATATACCACATCATAATCGTGTCCGTCATCCACTGATTCGAAAACAATTGAAAAGAATGTTAATAGATTATTCAGACATGAACATCCCTTTGTGAAGCCATGTTGGGATTCATTGAACAACTTGTGCGTCTCCAGGTGGTTTCGAAGAGTTGGAAATTATTGCTTCCAGCAATTTGCCTACAATTGATGTTAACCTGATTTGACGGTAGTTAGAGGATAGTGATCTATCTCCCTTCGTGAAAATCGGTATTACATTCGCTATCCGCCAGGATTCTGGTACTACACCCGTTTTTAATGACATGTTAAACAAATTTGCTAAAGGCATACTAAGCCAATAGTAGTGGTGGACAGTGGTCGTGGTGGCCATAACCATGGTGAGACAGTAGTCATGGCTGATACTAGCCATGATGAGACAGTAGTAGTGGTTGACAATAGTTGTGGTGAAAGTGTGGTTTTGGGAGGGGTGGGGATGTGGTCGTGCTGGGTCAGTGGTCGTGGTGGACAGTAGTCGTGGTGGGTATGTGGGCGGGGTGGGGATGTGGTCGTGCTGGGTCAGTGGTCGTGGTGGACAGTAGTCGTGGTGGGTATGTGGTCGTGGTGTGGATGTGGTCGTGGTGTGGATGTGGTTGTGGTGGGGCTGTGGTTGTGGTGGGGCTGTGGTCGTGCTGGGTCAGTGGTCGTGGTGGAAAGTAGTAATGGTGGGCATGTGGTCATGATGGGGATGTGGTTGTGGTGAGGATGTGGTCGTGCTGGGCCAATGGTCATAGTGGACAGTGGTCGTGGTGGGGATGTGGTCGTGGTAGACAGTATTGGTGTTGGGGATATAACCATGATGGGGTGTGGTCGTGGTCGGGGTGTGGTCGTGGTCGGGATGTGGTCATGGTGAGACAGTGGCATGACACAATCGTTACACGCCAGCACCCTCAGCACACACCTTATCAGCGCCTAAAGTTTCCTCTCACAAATTGGACGTGAGAGCGACATGTTGTGTTCTACCACTGGAGGGGATATGTGAGAACACTGCCGCACTGTTAATGTTTCATTCATGACTCAGTGGTAGAGGTTCCGAGAGTATTAATATATGTAATGCGTTAATACACAAGTGCACATGCGGACCCACGTACTGTACATGTAGCACACACACACACACACACACACACACACACACACACACACACACACACACGAACACGAACACACACACACACACACACACACGCTGTACGCTTCCGAGGGGCTGTCTCCACCTTTCAGTCACTCACCTGTGGCGTCCCCCAAGGCACCAAGATGGGACCACTCTGCTTCCTTATGCTCATCAATGATGCCCTAAGAGAAACCCCTGCTCGCTGGAAATATGTCGACGACTCCGCCATTGGGATCAGCGTCAACAATTCTGCTCCCAACTATACCGCCCTTCATGATTTAATGAACAGTCTCCAAAACTGGGCCACCAACAACCATGTCACCATCAACCATACCAAGACCATGGTTATGCACATCAACCTCTCCTCCGACATTGTCCCACCTCCTTCCATTACTCTAGGTCCGAACACACTCCAGGTTGTAGATTCCACGAAGCTCCTCGGCGTCACCATAGACGACAAACTAAATTGGAAACCACACGTCAGTGAAGTTGTCAAATCCTCCAGTTTCCGTCTCCACCTCCTCCGCCGACTCAAGTCCCTCGGAGTTCCTGCACACGAGCTCTTCAGTGTTTACATAACATTCATACTTCCAAGCTCACCTATGCCTCCCCCACCTGGTCTTCCTCCCTATATGCCACACAACGTAAACACCTAGAAAAAGTGCAAAAGAGGGCATGCAAGATTATTCTCTCCCCTTCCTACTCCACATATCAAGAAGCGCTCAACACACTGACCTTTTCGACTCTCACTGACCATCACCACGACCTCATCTGCAAATTTGGTAAGAAGCTTCTACACCATCCTCGACACCGGGTCCTACTACCACCTGAGATCCCTAACCCGAGAATTGCTGTTCGACACCACAACCGCATCCAGCCCATACGTGCACGAACTGATCGCTATAAGAACAACCCAGTCCCAACCATTGTAAAAATTATCAGTAACTTGTAATAGACCAGTGAATTCACTCCCAGTAAACACTACTCCTTGCACTGTCACTATGTTGAAATGCACTGTAGTTTGAGCTTTTCCCCATCTAGTTATTATATATCTTAATTATATCACTTATGTTACTTGTATATTATTTGTAATTCCAAACCCATTCCCCAAATATGTAACTGTATATTTTCAGCCTTCTGGCTGCCAAGCTCTTTCAATAAACCGTTAATTATTATTATTATTATTATGATGATGAACTGATCGTTGAAGTCATCTCGGTGGCTATCAGAGAACGACCTCTGTTGTCAGGTCGTCAATAAAGACCGTGTTAGGTCGTCAATAGAGACAGTGTGAAGTCGTCAACAGTGTCAGGTCGTCAACAGAATATTTAAGGTGTAGTTTTCCGTTGGCAGAGTGGATACAGTACTAGCCTCTTGTCATCAGTCACTGGTTCGTGCCCAGTACCCACAGTTCACCCTGATAAGCTATCTGACTACAGTTGGGGGAATGAGGGGTTAAGTACAATGTCATCTTGTGCACCGAGAAAAAAGTTAGGAGTGAATGTGTGTGTGTGTGTGTGTGTGTAACGTGTGTGTGTGTAACGTGTGTGTGTGTAACGTGTGTAACGTGTGTGTGTGTGTGTGTGTGTGTAACGTGTGTTTGTGTTTGTTTGGCTATCGATTTATGCATATGTTACGATTTTTTGGCGGAATCGGTTATTTTTGCAATATTACCGGCATGCACATTGGTAATTCTGCAAAATAACTTACAGACAAACTAAACTTACCTGAGTTTATGGTTAGGTTTAGCTTAGGTTAGGTCAGATTAGGATGGCTTGTGTTGATTGATACACAGTTAAGTGGTCGTGTTTTTTTTTTTAACTTTGGTTAGCCTGTTTGTTAGTTATTTCGCAAAATTACCAATATGCATGCCGGTAATTTTGGAAAATAAACGATTTCGCCATAAAAAACGTAACACATATACTGTATCAATCTACGGTATGCTTCGTTCTATCTACTGTACTGTATAACCCGTACTATATGAATCATTTAAAGCGTGTTATCAGTCCTGGTTTTATAAATTCATTAATATGTATCTTCGCCTCTTGATTATAAACTTAAGCTTAAATAAGAATAAATAATACTTTATAACAAGAATTAAAGCACATTTAGTGGTTCTTGAATACTGAGTAGACTCGATCCTGATGTGGACACTTATTGTGGGACATTATACTGGCGGTAGGACGAAGACGATCAAGAAAATCACGTAAATAAAGAAATAAAATAAAAAAAGTCAAGAAAACGACGTAAGAAATTAAGAAAATCAAAGATAATCAAGAAATCGACGAGAAACTAAACAAAACAACGATAATCATGAAAGAGACTGGAGACTGAATGCGAAAGTGAATAAAACCAAAACAAAACAACGGGGTTACTGTAACCTCACCTTCCTTGCCTTCTAACACAACAAAGCCTCCACAAGCACAGGAATTTCCCTCTCCTCTACCCAACACACCGAGATTCCACGCTGTAGTGTTCGTTCACCCAGTGATGAAATACCTCAACCTTAATAAACTGAATGGGTGTGTGTGGGTGAGTCTTCTATTATTGTTGGATTAAATGAGTTATCTCACCTTAAAGATTAACCTAACCTAACCTAATTCATCTTAAACCCCTTAAATAGGGTTAGGGTATATAATTATTATCGGGTGAAATAAGCTGGGGGGGCTAATCTTCAGGTGATCCTCATAGTTTCAGGGAGTCATAGTTTTCCCGGTGTGTGTGTGTCACTTAAGAAAGTGGGCTATCTGGCTTATTTGCAATTCATATTAGTATACAAGGCTATAAATACACCCGGTGACTACACATTGGTCGCTTTGTTATAGCTGATGATTTTGCCATAGTGCTGTTTTCCGACTCTCTCTCTCTCTCTCTCTCTCTCTCTCTCTCTCTCTCTCTCTCTCTCTCTCTCTCTACGCCACGGCTCTCACACGCACATTTTTAGTCAAGCAGCCAAAGAGTGGAACCGTGAAATGTTGGTAATATAAGCTTTTTTTGGCTGATATCACTCTGGCTTCCTTGGGCATGTTTGACTATATAGCAGCATATACTCTCGTGCGATAACAATATATCTTTCATGTTATCATACATTTTGATTTTCGCATTTGTTGGTCTTTATATCTGCCAGGTTATATTAACCATTGATCCATATTTATTTAGAGTTACATCTAGCATAAATATATACCATTAATCAATAATAAAATTCATGTCATCAATTTCCTCAGTTGTAAAAAAAAAAAGAATCATTAAATTGACAATAATTGTAGTTAAAGCACTATAGAGGCAGCACACCGCTCAGCTACAAGTAATGAATCACAACAGCAGTTATATAAGAATATTTATACCTCATAAACGTATCATAAACTACAATTTATTAATTATCATCAAAACTAACATCTTCATCATCAATTGAAGCAAAATCACCAGCCTCGACAGCGACTGTATTGGGATTGCTACAGTTACCCATGATAAATCATTCGTAATATAACATATACCTCAAGTTAATCATTGTATTCTCAGATTTTGCACAATGTGGGCGTGCAGAAAAATTCACCAACCACTTTTGATTACTTAATTTTTGTCACTTTGGTGTAGTAACGTTCTTGGTTAAAGAACTCACTCTTAATAAACGTCACGATACTATACTCTTTATATGGGTATTATGGCAGCAACAATTCAAAAGTGAGTACTCTTAAAAAACACATTTCAAAAGAACTTATAAATATGATCGCAGAGTAACATGCTCCAAGATGCCAGCTTGGTATCAATCGGATTTCAAAACCTGAGGCCTGAATACATTCAAGTCAGCCCCAAAACTTCATATTACCTTGATTTCAAGGCTCACTTAAAAATCAGGCCACAGTTCTCAAAACAGACATGTAGTTTCCCGCTATCCAATCTTCCATGCACGCGCTACTGGTGAATTGTTTGTTCTTCATAGTTCACTTCTGGCAGCCTGGAGTTTCTGCACCCCCACCCCCCTTACAGGCTGCACCACATAACGTGAGCAAACAAAGAAGGTTTGAGCAGCTGGTCACTCTCCAACGCTGATGACTGTACGGTAGTCGAAGCAAACCACCTGAACAAACTTGAGACTATTAGTAAGACATAATAAAGTCGAGTACAAGACGGGAATCAAGTGGAGATTATAGACACCACAGTTTAATTTACTAGATGACTCAACACCCTAACCTAACGTAATATCTCCAGGTACCGTTAGGGTGTTTAATCATTAGGTAAAATACTCGTAAGCTAAGGGGCTAATGTTCAGGTGATCCCAAGAAAGAAGCCTTCAGGTGTTGTGAGTGTGTTTCTCCGTCCGGGAAGAGTTTTTAAATATCTTTAAACATCCGGGATTATGCCTTTATTATTTTTCTTCAAAGGTTTTCGATGGAAAATTGACCATGGCGTAAAAATGATGTCTAAAATTGGGTCTTGGGAGAGAGAAAGTGTTGATCATTGGTCCTGGTCTATAGTCTAGTTCGCTGCACCGTTCAGTTTTCGTCGTGGACAGGTACGATTTTTCCAAAGCCTCTTCCCCTGACTCAGTCACGAAGCTAATTTCAATGTCTTATTTGAGTCCGTACTGTGCACACTAGCGATTTTTCAAGAAATATTTATTTGATGTTTTATTTTGTTATCCCTAAGCACAATGCCAAATCGAAAATGTATATTCGCAGCAGAACTAATTTGAGTGCTTTTGAAGTGGCAGAGAAGAATGGGGAACTGAGTGCTTGGTATGTAGATCTGGTACTGATTTCTCTGTGGCAAATAAAGGAGCAAATGATTTACTGTACAAACTCATGTGAACTCAGACAAGCACAAGAAAGCAGTTCGAGGAGAGAGCTCATCAGCTAAATGGACAGACTGTTTTGTAAAACCAGGCAGTAAATGAAATGATGCTTTTACTGCAGCACATATAACATTAATACAACACGAATTAGTAGATACTGGTACAAATACCCCGCTCACCCCTCTCGGCAGAATGTCCCCTTTCTGAATATTCAGATATGGCAACACTACAGTGCCTACATAATCCAGTACGGGAGCTTTCCCTTGATGAGGACAAATTCGTTGATTTTAGATTACCACTCGCTTATTTTAAAGCCTAATTAAATATGACATCAAGAAATTGGACACACACTCCAGGAAACACACATTACCTCAGGAAAGGCTGGCCATTTGCCTAAAGTAAAATCCGAACATACTCTCTCTCTCTCTCTCTCTCTCTCTCTCTCTCTCTCTCTCTCTCAGTGACCTCAACAGCGACAGCACTATAATCAGGCCAACCACGCCATTATAACAGTTTATAACACACTCCACACACACACACACACACGCACCCTGAAGATGACACCCTCCTCCACCCTACTGTCAGGGAGCACTTGTATTACCCTTCAGTGTAATAACTCCCTAAAATGTAATATCTCCCTCAACAATCACACACCATTTGGCATTGTCAAATTCACCTTGGAAGTTGAGGAGAAGGAAGGTTTGGGCTGAGGTGTTAGCTACGTAGTGAGAAGTGCTCTTCCCTGGGCGAAAACCACACAGTACAGGTGTGAGTCAATCTTCCAGTTAAGGCGGTGGCGGCTCAGGCGTTTCATCTTAGAGAAGCAGAGGAGGAAATTGGTATCAAGTCGTCGTATTTTCCTCGTCTAGATACAGGGATGGTAGTGACAGTTTTATACACAACAGGCAGCTGTTCTGTAGCATATTAGAGATAGTTTGAATAAAGTGATTGTAACACGGATTTAGAACACAAAATGTTATTCCATCATCGGCAGGGACGGTGGAGAGACATCATTAATAATTCCCACCCGTTATAGATAGTCTCCATCTTGAAGGGTGTCCTGACATCTCCCCCCCCCCCCCTCCCGTGAGTGTGTGTGTGAGTGTGTGTGTGTGTGTGTGTGCGGTCTAAGTCAAACTGCGTGTTGGGCAAAATATATGTTAACTTCATTTGGTTTATTTGATAATTTTAATGATGAAATTGCGACTCTCACGCACTGTCTCGTTTTTGTTTTGTTTTACGTTTGTGAGTCAATTATCTCACCAGTCCTAATAGGCTCTAATTGGTCTGGCTCCTATCCTAACCAGTTCTTACCTAACCTAAACTAAACTAACCTAACCAGTTCTTACCTAACCTAACCTAACCTAAACTAACCTAACCTACCCAAGCCTTACTTAAACTAACCTAACCAGTCCTACCCAAGTTTTACCTAACCTAACCAATTCTACCCAAGTCTTTACTTTACTTAACCTAACCTAACCTAACCTAACCTAACCTAACCTAAGCATTAATGTATCTTTTTTCTTTCTTTGTGTTTCCAGGTGAGTGTGATTACCTGGCAGCTGGTCGCGGCTAATGAGGTAGGTGATGGTGAAGATATACCTGTCCACAGACTGACCACTGTAACGTCACATATAGCTGCAGCCTGGCCACTGTAACGTCACATATAGCTGTAGCCTGACCACTGTAACGTCACATATAGCTGCAGCCTGACCGCTGTAACGTCACATATAGCTGTAGCCTGACCACTGTAACGTCACATATAGTTGTAGCCTGACCACTGTAACGTCACATATAGCTGTAGCCTGACCACTGTAACGTCACATATAGCTGTAGCCTGACCACTGTAACGTCACATATAGCTGTAGCCTGACCACTGTAACGTCACATACAGCTGTAGCCTGACCACTGTAACGTCACATATAGCTGTAGCCTGACCACTGTAACGTCACATATAGCTGTAGCCTGACCACTGTAACGTCACATATAGCTGTAGCCTGGCCACTGTAACGTCACATATAGCTGTAGCCTGACCACTGTAACGTCACATATAGCTGTAGCCTGACCACTGTAACGTCACATATAGCTGTAGCCTGACCACTGTAACGTCACATATAGTTGTAGCCTGACCGCTGTAACGTCACATATAACTGTAGCCTGACCACTGTAACGTCACATATAGCTGTAGCCTGACCACTGTAACGTCACATATAGCTGTAGCCTGACCACTGTAACGTCACATATAGCTGTAGCCTGACCACTGTAACGTCACATATAACTGTAGCCTGACCACTGTAACGTCACATATAGCTGTAGCCTGACCACTGTAACGTCACATATAACTGTAGCCTGACCACTGTAAAGTCACATATAGCTGTAGCCTGACCACTGTAACGTCACATATAGCTGTAGCCTGACCGCTGTAACGTCACATATAGCTGTAGCCTGACCACTGCAACGTCACATATAGCTGTAGCCTGACCACTGTAACGTCACATATAGCTGTAGCCTGACCACTGTAACGTCACATATAGCTGTAGCCTGACCACTGTAACGTCACATATAGCTGTAGCCTGACCACTGTAACGTCACATATAACTGTAGCCTGACCACTGTAACGTCACATATAGCTGTAGCCTGACCACTGTAACGTCACATATAACTGTAGCCTGACCACTGTAACGTCACATATAACTGTAGCCTGACCACATACAGCACTGTTAAGATGGCGCTGCTGTGTTGACGTTATGCTGGCGCTGCTGTGTTGGCGCTGCTGTGTTGACGTTATGTTGGCGCTGCTGTGTTGGCGCTGCTGTGTTGACGTTATGTTGGCGCTGCTGTGTTGGCGCTGCTGTGTTGGTGCTGCTGTATTCGCCTGCTTTGATGAGCCAAACGAGTGTGTGTGTGTGTAGGGAAGGGAAGAGGGAGGGAGTCTCAAAGTCATACAAGAAATCCCGAAAGACTGGTTTCTATTTTTCGTGATCTCTCGTCTAGATAAATAAAACTGTTAGTTACGCTATCTTGATGTACTCGGTTATCTTGATGTACTCAGTTATCTTGATGTACTCAGCTATCTTGATGTACTCAGTTATCTTGATGTACTCAGCTATCTTGATGTACTCGGCTATCTTGATGTACTCAGCTATCTTGATGTACTCAGCTATCTTGATGTACTCAGCTATCTTGATGTACTCAGCTATCTTGATGTACTCAGCTATCTTGATGTACTCAGCTATCTTGATGTACTCAGCTATCTTGATGTACTCAGCTATCTTAATGTACTCAGCTATCTTAATGTACTCACTTATAGAGGTGTGGTTAAGCTAGGGGGGGTGTCCATTGTACCGGAGTCACGGGTATGGCGGGTCTTGTGAGGATTGAAAATGCTCTCACTTCTTACCTTGGTACTCGACATAGCTAAAGACTTTGTTACATTCGTCTCCACCGTGTGTGTGTGTGTGTGTGTGTGTGTGTGTGTGTGTGTGTGTGTGTGTTTTCAAGGTCATCTCCCTACACAAAGAAACAAGACTGGTAGATAAATGATTCCTTAGAAAAGCAGATATATGAGAGAGAGAGAGAGAGAGAGAGAGAGAGAGAGAGAGAGAGAGAGAGAGAGAGAGAGAGAGAGAGAGAGAGAGAGAGAGAGAGAGCTTAATGTTCGTGTCATTTCATAAGCCATGTCGAAGGTTAGGCTTAGGTTAGGTTAGTTTGATAAGGTTGAACGAAGCGACCCAGACACTTTCGTCCCTCCCTCGAAGATTAGCCAGTTCAGTTACTCACACAAGATTAGCCAGTTCAGTTACTCACACAAGATAAACCAGTCCAGTTACTCACACAAGATTAGCCAGTTCAGTTACTCACACAAGATTAGCCAGTTCAGTTACTCACACAAGATAAACCAGTCCAGTTACTCACACAAGATTAGCCAGTTCAGTTACTCACACAAGATCAGCCAGTTCAGTTACTCACACAAGATTAGCCAGTTCAGTTACTCACACAAGATTAGCCAGTTCAGTTACTCACACAAGATAAACCAGTCCAGTTACTCACACAAGATTAGCCTGTTCAGTTACTCACACAAGATTAGCCAGTTCAGTTACTCACACAAGATTAGCCAGTTCAGTTACTCAAACAAGATTAGCCAGTTCAGTTACTCACACAAGATTAGCCAGTTCAGTTACTCACACAAGATTAGCCAGTTCAGTTACTCACACAATATTAACCAGTTCAGTTACTCACACAAGATTAGCCAGTTCAGTTACTCACACAAGATTAGCCAGTTCAGTTACTCACACAAGATAAACCAGTCCAGTTACTCACACAAGATTAGCCAGTCCAGTTACTCTCACACGGATGATTCACCATTCACTCGGACACCTCAGAGGGTATTGATATAAGGCAGTTCAGTTTCAGGAAATATGATGCCATTCGGAAATTCTTGGTTGGAGAGGTCACTCAGAGGACCACGAGAGGCCTGTCAGCACTTAAGATAAACAGATAAGCAGGATATGAGTCGTGTAGTCAAGATTTGTATGTGATTTCTGTTCCTGTTTCTCTACGTTACCTGCAGCGTTACTATACTTGCTCTACGTTACCCGAGGTGCTACTGTACTTGCTTTACGTTACCTGCAGCGTTACTGTACTTGCTTTACGTTACCTGCAGCGTAACTGTACTTGCTCTACGTTACCTGCGACGTTATTGTCCTGTGCTCTACGTTACCTGCAGCGTTTTTTTATCTTCCAGGGAATAGCCCACGGGGGGGGGGGGGGGGGGGCGAAAAAACAAGAGTAAGACGGAATTAAAAAATTTATTTTCTTTTATTATTAATCTACACCACGAAGATGCCGGAAAACCAGCATTTTGAAGTAAGGCAGATTATATGAGTATGGATACACAGAAGAAGGCAGAGCATTCCACAGTTTGGTTGTGTGGGGAAAAAAGGATGTACTGTAACGGGTTATTCTAGTGTGACGGACATCCACAGAGAAACGGTGGGTACCGCAGGCAAGATGTGTGTTACGAGCCCTCGGCCTTGCCGGCGGTACACAGGATGCCAAATCCAACGAACATCGCCCGTTAAAGTACCGTCTAAAAGAGAGAGAGTGAAGCAACATTGCGGCGAAGAGAAAGGGAAAAAAGATAATCAACTAAAGGAGGAGAGTTAATAAGACGAAATGCCTTTGATTCCACCCTATCTAACAGTTGGACAGAAGAAGAGCCACCCCAGATATGAGAGCAGTACTCGAAGTTAGGACGAATGAATCCCTTATATACTTGCTCGTTACTCCTGCGTTAGTACACGATTTTACTGACTCCTTTAGATACTCTCTCTCCCTAACACGTGATCGAAGTAGAAATACGAGGGAAGGAAAGAAATGTGAAATTTGGGTGTGTGAGTCTTCAGGTGATCCCAAAAATGGGTCACACGTCACTAATGCACTTAACCTGCTGTTAAGCTATGAAACAAGTATCTATGTGAATGTCGACACACTTGCCTGGCCGGTGAAGGTGGAGAGTGTGACGAGGAATACAGTAAGTGGGTGACGAAGTGACCTGTCGTCTTGTAAGGAGGGACAAACGTCAGACCGCTCTTATGTAAACAAGTGAAGCGAGGATGACGGCCACCTCAGCACACAACTACACCTGCAGCTTTACCCTCAGTTACACATCATTAAGGTGTTTATACAAGTATTCTAAGTATCTGAAACCATGTGAAGATTAGGCACTTCCACCTTATTCCTTGACCGGAGGTGGTTAGGTTAAGTTAAGTTAAGGTGAAATAAACGTATCTTCATATGACCCATTAATCTACTATGTGACGGACATAATCCTTAAACAAAACACAGAATATTAAATGACCTTCTTGAGTTTCCCACCGAGTCATCTTGCATGTACTGAGTCAACAGGATAGTGAATACATTTTATTTATGGCATCAGCAGAGAATGTAATGTGTTACTGTTTACTCCCAGCCCTCAACCCTTGCTGGCCAACTATTACCTCCTTGAGACAAAGAGGAATGTTGCTGTGGAATAGTAGATAATATATAAAGCTAATAAACAGATAATATGAAAAGCTAATAAATAGATAATATATAAAGCTATTAATAGATAATATGTAAAAGATAGTTAATGATTGATATATAATTTTCCTTAGATGACATCAATTGCCTATAACCGATCATCGCCAGCCTCAAATACTTGAACTCTTTACACTGAAGGAGAGATACTAGATGATCCAGCCCCCTTTAGGGCTAAAGGGATGATGATTGACTCTAGTGGTAGTGTATAGTGACTCACAGACTCACGCCAAAGGTAAGGTGGAGGTGAGAATTATGAGCACCGCAAAACACCTCCAGAGAGACTTCCTGATAGGTCAGGTGAGGCCTTGAGCTGTGGCCCCAGGCCACAGGCCTGTTCTCTCTCTCTCTCTCTCTCTCTCTCTCTCTCTCTCTCTCTCTCTCTCTCTCTCTCTTTATCTATCTATCTATCTATCTATTTATCTATCTATATCTTCGCCAAGACAGCCAACAACACCCTCATAAATAAACACCTTCAAAGATTCTACAGTCACAAGCAGTTATGACCAGTAGTAACTTCACAACATGAAATACCTTGGACTAAAAATAAACTAACGCCTCTCTCTCTCTCTCTTTTGCCAATAGGACGCAACAAGTGATACCAATCGACGCTGGGAAGAGGCAGGTGCCCTCCGTTCTCTAGTTACTAACTCCGACGGAGAGAATATCCAGGTTCAGTCAGTGTTACCACCACTACTGCCTGTTGTTACTCTGATATGTGAGAGACTGTCTCTCCCTGTCACCTGAGACTTCGTACACGGCATCATAGCAACGTGCTATAGTTTTTCTTGTGTTGAGATATCGTGTGTGTGTGTGTTGCGTTGTTTTCGCTCCTGTAAGGACGTGTTCGATCTGTCGTGCTTAAGTGAACACATCATCGTTGTCATAACCTCGCTGACAGACGGTTGACCGCAGCCTGGCGTTGTACTTCTTCGCCGTGTAACAGTATCTTCGTCCACAGTGGCAGTAAACCCGGACACATATGAGGCGGCAGTCCATGTTTGTCTCTCAGTCGCGATATACATCACACCATTAACAGTAAGAAAGGCGGTTTACTACCATTCTGCCAAACACTCGCTCTTAAACCTGCTCGGCCAAGCTAACACCGAGTCCCTGTATGTAGGCGTCACTTGTGGTTTATCTATCGGCCGGTCACCGCAATTCGACCGGCCAGATCAAGTTGCTGGACCGCCCCTCACCACGCCTTCCCCCTATGGGAGTGTGGGCGCGGAAGTCATATAATGGCCCCACGCCCACTCTTCTCCCGCCTACGCCCAACACGATGGCCTCGCTGACCCAGAGATCATGTATTGCCTGGACCTGCTGGGTGTTGATTTCATATTCCATTGTGAGGGTGTGACTCAGCCTATGTTAGTGGACCGTTGACTCAGCCTATGTTAGTGGACCTTTTGACTAAATATTGGTTATTGGACCTGTGACTCGGCAATGTTAGTTGACTTGTAACTCAGTGTAGGTTACTAAACCAGCGAGTCAGTGTAGATTAGTGGATATGTGATACAGTGTAGGTTACTGGAACTGTGACTCGGTGAAGGGGAATAACGCTAAACGCTTATGGGTCACTAGTTCACTCAAAGTTAATGGGTGATGTGTGTATTATATTGCGTCTGTGAATAAATGTTTACATTTTTAAGCGTGTGGCGACCAGGGTTCGATTTCGGGCAGGATGAAACTATAGGCCAGTTTCTTTACGCCATTTGCCTCTGTCTACCCAGCAGTATTTGGGAACCTGGATGTTAATCGATTTGCGGATAGTATTCCGGAGTAATGGTTAGCCAGTGCAGTTGGCGAGTTGTCCGGTCTTCTCGTATTATTCCTTGACACTGGGTCATGCAACTCGTTAACTTAGGGTGTGGTTGTTGTGTTGGCGACAGCTTCTACACCTTAAACAAATTCACGCCTAGGTGGCCCTATAGGGCCGGCCATCCTCGTTACACGAGCGGTAACCATTATATTTATTATACATTCTAAAGCAGGTAGAGAGAGTCTGTGCTCTAGTCTGTGTTGTGATGGAGGCTCGGTGAGTTTGTGTGCTAATGGGTATAAACGGGTCACTGAATCAAGTGAGGTAAGACGAGTCTGTAAGTCCTGCTGGTGACTGTGTACCTCCTGCTGGTGACTGGTGACTGTCTGTACCTCCTGCTGGTGACTGGTGACTGTCTGTACCTCCTGCTCGTGACAGAGCGTGTGCCTCCCTTTCAAGAATGTGCGCAAAGAAGAAGCGTTATTGTGTGTAATAATAATAATAATAATAATAATAATAATAATAATAATAATAATAATAATAATAATGATAATAATAATAATAATAATTATTATTACTATTTACAGTTTATTGAAAAAAGTTCTGAAAAAGTTCTGCAGCCTGAAGGCTGAAAATATACATTGGACATAAATGACTTATTACATACATTGACATTGGTGGTTTAACAAAAGCCTTTATTAGAGAAAGGTGAAGGAACATACAGTGAACATACAGATTAATGTTTACAGTGGAGGTCACGTAGATCATGTGAGCTGAGGTGTTGAACAGCAGACAAGTAGTGTAGTCACTCCCTCACAGATGGTGTATGAGGGACGTGATGTGGTGTAGTAATTCCCTCACAGATGGTGTATGAGGGGCCTGATGTGGTGTAATAATTCCCTCACAGGTGTGTGTGTGTGTGATTGATGCCATATCTTAACTCCTGAACTTATAAGTATGCAAATATTCAGGTGTATCTGGGCAATATAATTATCTCCCCAATATTCCCGTACTTTGATTAGTGTGTTAGATGGATTACCTCTTATTATTTTTAAGTTAGGTTAGGTTAGGTTACAATGGGGCGCTGTCTTAATAGGTACCAAGTAACTGAAGGCTTTTTTGAGCCCTTGACCTAGTGAGCCCCCAAGATGCGCGAGGATAATTTAAGCCCCAATAAGACTGGGATCGGTCGGCACAAGACCCATTAAACCCGCTGGTGGTGTATCTCTTATCACTGTATTTACCATCCCTTCTCTTCCATGCGGTGAAAGCAACACAACCTAGCATTACTGCCTGCATCATAACACTCGTTAGTAAATATCACTTGACAAGAATGGAATCACTACTGAATCAGATCACAATTACAATATATCAGCGTTAACTAACATTGGTTATTATTATTATTATGATTATTATTATTATTATTATTTATTCATGTAAGGAACTAGTCTTTTGTTGACATATTTAAAGGAATCGAGTAAAATAATCAGTACTGTATAGAACAATCTGAACATCAACACTGGCCTGTATAAGTCAGTTATGTTCATTATTAAATTGATCAGTGGTAAAAATGTTCTGACCTGACATAAGTAGTGATTGTCTTACCTGAGGTTACTTCACCTGTACCTGTTATTATACTCTCTAGTTGCTTGACTTGTTCTAACCCGTGTCTGTCTATCTATCTATCTGTCTATCTGTCTGTCTGTCTGTCTGTCTGTTTGTTACCCTCAAGATACGTAAGTAGAGAAGCAGAGTACAAAATAGAATAATAACACAGGTAGATAACGACCAATACCTGTGAACCAGAACGGAATAGTTATTGAATGTAAAGTTGTGTTCTGACCTCACTAGGGGAAAGGTCACGGCAGGGTTAGCTCCGGAGGGATAATTATCAGATATGGCCAGAGCAAGGTGCGGTCTTGGGTATGAGAGTTTGTTGACCAAACTGGAGTGGTCCACTGAAGAATTGGCGAAGGCCAAGTTAGAAATTGAGAGGGCCACGTTGGAGAACTTGAAATTAAGGGAAGAGATGGCAATGTTAAAAGGAGAGGCTGGACGAGTAAAGCCAGTGGCTGACGAAAAATCAAGCGAGTGGAAAATTGTGAGTAGTGGGAAGACAAAGCTTTTGGTGAAGAAGCACACCAAGGATACGACAACAACGACAACAACAGCTAAGTGTACCAACCCGTTCAGTCCCTTGATAGACGAATTGGACGTTAGTACAGTCAGGGAAAGGGATGACAAGGAAGGTATAAAAACTTTAATTGTTGGTGACTCACAGGTAAGGTACATGGACAGGGCCTTTTGTGGTAAAAACAAAAATAGGATGAGGGTGTGTTTGCCAGGAGCTGGGGTGGGGGATATAATTGACAGGATGGACAATATCTTGTCTGGTAATGGGAACAAACCCATTATCTGCCTCAGTGCAGGAGGCAATGATATTGGCCGGTGTAGGAGCGAGGAGCTTCTTGATAAGTTCAAGGCAGCCATAGATCGTATTAGGACTAAGGGAGGGATCCCTATCATATGCGGTGTCCTGCCTAGAAGGAGAGTTGGCAGTGAATGGTTGTCAAGGGCAGTTGGTGTTAACGACCGTCTTGACAGATATTGCAAGTCAATATCAGTCCCATTCATTGACAACTGGGACAACTTCTATGGCAGAAGGGACCTTTATGCTAGGGATGGGGTGCACCTGTCTAGGGATGGAGTAGCAACCCTGGCTGGGGCTCTAGAGGGGGCAGTTCAAAAGATATCGAAGTCTTTAAACTGCTAAGAGAACATAGGGGCACGGGGGTGGAGGAGACTGCAATGGGAGCGGGTAAACAAGGCGAAAGATTACAGGGAAATAGTGTTAGGAATGATGACATAACTAAATTAGACAGGGAGTTTAAAACTAAACGCGGTAAGGGAAGGACTCAGAACACGACTAACTTAAATGTATATTTCGCGAACAGTAGAAGTATGAGAAACAAAATGGATGATATTAGGGCCTTGGTATGTACCGAAGAAATCGATATAATTGCATTCACTGAAACATGGATCAACCTAGACACACGTGAATTACCAGTCGAATACCAAATTGCGGGTTACAAACTGTTCCATACCGATAGGCAGACCAGGAAAGGAGGCGGAGTAGCAATCTATGTTAGGGATAACCTGAAGTGTGAAATAAATAAGGAAATTAAAACTGAGAGGAATACAGAAACAATTTGGATAGAATTAAGCGACGGTCGGGAAAAATTAGTCACAGGAGTAATATATAGACCCCCCAATCTTGACAGAGTCAATGAGCGACTTATCTGGGATGAAATGCGCAGGGCTTCCATACACAACAAAGTCTGTATAGTAGGCGACTTTAACCTTGGCCAAATAGATTGGACCGACCTTACGGGAAACTCAGAATCAGAGGATTTTCTCGAGACGATCCAGGACTGTTTCCTAAGTCAACATATAACCGAACCCACACGGGGTAATAATATATTGGATTTAGTTTTGTCAAACAGAGAAAACCTCATTAGCAATGTCGAGGTAGGGAACGAACTTGCAAACAGCGATCACAAAGAAATTCGATTCCAGTTAGATTTTCAGGGCAGACGTAAGGAAAATTCCACTAAAGTACCAGATTTCAGAAGGGCAAACTTTGACAGTTTAAAGAGACAGCTGAGAGAGGGGGTGTCGCGCTTGGCCGTGAACCTGACAGATGACACAGACCTGATAACGAGATCTGAGATTGCCGAGTTCCACGACAATTTAAATAGTGAGTTACTTAATGCACAAAGGCAGAACATACCATACAAAAAACTCAGATCAAACAACAATGACCCTAAATGGATAAATAATTATTTAAAGAACATCATTGGCCAAAGGAAGGCTATAGGTAGAAGGATAAATCGTGGCGAAATTCACCTCCGGGACTATTATAGGGTATTGGCGAGTAGGGTTAAAACCGAGATAAGGAAAGCAAAGAGGAATAATGAGGTAAGGATAGCAAGGGAGGCAAAGACAAACCCCAAAGGATTCTACCAAATGTACCAAACTAAAACACGAGAAAAGATTGGACCAATACGGTCAGACTCCGGCGAGCTCACTGATAACGACGGAGAAATGAGCAATAATTTGAATAAATATTTTTCAACAGTTTTCACCAGCGAAAATTTAAACATGATACCCGAGGCACCGACTCTATTCAGAGATAGTGAAGAAAACAAATTAAGTGAGATAGTAGTGACTAGTAACGATGTTAGTAAGCAAATAGACAAACTAAAGCCTAATAAGTCACCTGGTCCCGATGAGATATTTGCCAGAGTATTAAAGGAATGTAAGGAAGAGCTTAGTATGCCCTTAGCAAAGTTGTTTAACATGTCCTTAAAAACAGGTGTAGTACCAGAATCCTGGAGGATAGCGAATGTAATACCGATCTTCAAGAAGGGGGATAGATCACTATCCTCTAACTACCGCCCAATCAGTCTAACATCAATAGTAGGCAAATTACTGGAAGCAATCATTTCAAACTCTATTCGAAATCACCTGGAGAAGCACAGATTGATCAATGATTCCCAGCATGGCTTCACAAGCGGACGTTCTTGCCTAACTAATCTATTAACATTCTTTTCATCAGTTTTCGAATCAGTGGACGAGGGGCACAATTATGATGTGGTATATCTCGACTTTAGCAAAGCCTTCGACAGAGTACCCCACGAAAGACTAATTAGAAAGGTAGAAGCTCATGGCATCAAAGGTGATATCCTTAAATGGATTAGGGCCTGGTTACAGGACAGGAAACAGCGAGTGAGCATTAACGGCACTAAGTCCCATTGGAGCAACGTCACAAGTGGAGTTCCCCAAGGCTCAGTACTTGGACCATTATTGTTTATTATATACATAAACGACATAGATATCGGCATAGACAGCAACATAAGTAAATTTGCTGATGATACTAAAATAGGACGTGTTATCAAATCTGACGAGGACTCGGCAAAACTACAGGAGGATCTAAACAAATTTTTCGAATGGTCTGAAAAATGGCAGATGAAATTCAACATTGACAAATGTAAAGTACTCAGTATAGGAAATATAAACAGGGAAACCAGATACCAGATGAACAACGATGCCATAGAGAAATCCGACTGCGAGAGAGATTTAGGAGTAATGATAAGTAGGAACCTTAAGCCAAGTAAACAATGTGTTTTTGCTCGAAACAAGGCTAATAAAGTACTTGGGTTCATACAAAGGAGTGTTAGTTACAAGACTAGCGAGGTCATCCTAAAACTGTATCTTGCTCTTGTGAGACCACACCTGGATTACGCAGTCCAGTTCTGGTCACCGTATTACAGAATGGATATAGAATCCTTGGAAAGAATTCAGAGGAGAATGACAAGACTAATCCCGGGTATCAGGAACCTTGAGTATAGAGACAGGTTAAAGCATCTTAATTTGCACTCCCTTGAGAGACGTAGAGCGAGGGGCGACCTGATAGAGGTGTATAAATGGAAGGCAGGGCTAAACAAAGGGGACATTACAAAGGTACTCAAATTATCCAACCAGGAGCGAACTCGTAACAATGGTTTTAAATTAGACAAATTTAGATTTAGGCGTGAAATAGGTAAACACTGGTTTGGAAACAGAGTAGTGGATGAATGGAACAAGTTACCAAATATCATCATTAACTCGAATACGCTGAATTGCTTCAAACATAGGTTGGATGCTCATATGAGCAATAGGGGTTGGGTGTAAACGGGACTGCCCAGTATGGGCCAATAGGCCCGCTGCAGTTTCCTCCATTCTTATGTTCTTATGTTCTTATGTAATTAATGCTGCCACAGGTCTGGTCAGGTGGGTGGTGGGTGCCAGAACGGGTAGCTCACCATTCCGGACTAACCTGCTTGTGTCACCAGTCTGCTACCCCCTCCCCTCTTCCCGCCCTTCCCTACCCCTCCCAACTGCCCTCCTTCCTACCGCACTACACTTCCCTCTCTGAACTTACCTCCCAATTGCTTTTTCTGCCCCGCCCCGACCCAACCCGCCTGGCCCCACCCCGCTCCGCCCCGCCCCAACCCGCCTCGCCCCACCCCACCCCGCCCCAACCCCCCCCATCCTCGCCACCGCCGTCCTCCCTCGTTCCCTCACCACACCGGTTACACCTGTATGCTACCTGACGACTCGTTCAACACCTGGTGAGAACTGTGACCATAAATAACTCGTGTTCACCTGTTGGTCACCTCTCCAGTTTACCTTTTTAAACGTTTACTTACAGACAAAACACTTGGTTTACACAGACACCTTAAAGCGGATAAACGACTCCTAGTTCCTAACCATACCTAACCTAACCTAACCTTTCTATGTCGGTGAGAGAGGATCAGGCAGATTAGTGAGAGAGATGGGGAGCCTAGCACATCTGTCACCCCTAAGCTAATTTATTCACTCATTAATTAGTGTGTCATGCCAATTGGTAACTAGTAGCCAGATGCTTTAATGAGGGATTTTGAATAACCAAACTCAGAGCGTAATTCACTGACTAATCACAAATCATCTTTTTTATTACCTACACACTCCTCCACCAATAGCCCACCATTTTGTCTACTCCCAGTATAAACTACAACTTGAAAAAAACTTACATTACGTTATCATATTTAACCCAAGCTAACCTAAGTTACCCTCACCTAAACTCCCATAACCTAACCTAATATAACTTTTCCTCTAATTTGTCAGATTGCCCTCAGCTCCAACAGGTTCCCAATACAAGCCAGCTTACCCTATTGATACCTAAGGCAAACTAACCAATAGGCTTAGGGCCTGGACAAAATGAACCCCAGTCCTAATGGTGCCTCAGTCCTAATGGTGCCTAGGCCTAATACGTTTGTCTTACTTAGAGTTGTACCGATGTATCCAATATATCAAGGTTCTGTTGCACGATTTGAAAATGATTGTGTTAAATGAGCTTTACATATATGTGAATAAATTAAATTTCCATACATATTATTATGTACTTTATAGTGCATCACATTAATTTTTTTATTGTTATTAAGTTTGAGTATCATGAAATAGTGTACTGGTGTTGTGTATTTATCAATCTTATTGTATTTATGCATTTTGGTAGCATAATTATCGGCAAATTATCGGCCATTTCTAAGTATCGGAGTATCGGTATCGGCCAGCAAATTATTATCGGTTACATCTTAATCACAGGAGTAATATATAGACCTCCCAATCTTGATAGAGTCAATGAGCGACTTATCTTGGATGAAATGCGCAGGGCTTCCATACACAACAAAGTCTGTATAGTAGGCGACTTTAACCTTGGCCAAATAGATTGGACTGACCTTACGGGTAACTCAGAATCAGAGGATTTTCTCGAGACGATCCAGGACTGTTTCCTAAGTGAACATATAACCCAACCCACACGGGGTAATAATATACTCGATTTAGTTCTGTCGAACAGAGAAAACCTCATTAGCAATGTCGAGGTAGGGAACGAACTTGCAAACAGAGATCACAAAGAAATTCGATTCCAGTTAGATTTTCAGGGCAGAAGTAAGGAAAATTACACTAAAGTACCAGATTTCAGAAGGGCAAACTTTGACAGTTTAAAGAGGCAGCTGAGAGAGGGGGTGTCGCGCTTGGCCGTGAACCTGACAGATGACTCCGACCTGATAACGACATCTGAGACTGCCGAGTTCCACGTCAATTTAAATAATGAGTTACTTAACGCACAGAGGCAGAACATACCATACAAAAAACTCAGATCAGACAACAATGACCCTAAATGGATAAATAATTATTTAAAGAACATCATCATTGACCAAAGGAAGGCTATAGGTAGAAGGATAAAGCGTGGCGAAATTTATTTCCAGGATTATTATAAGATATTGGCGAGTAGGGTTAAAACCGAGATAAGGAAAGCCAAGAGGAATAATGAGGTAAGGATAGCAAGGGAGGAGAAGACAAACCCCAAAGGATTCTACCAAATGTATCAAACTAAAACACGAGAAAAGATTGGACCAATACGGTCAGATACCGGCGAGCTCACTGATAACGACGGAGAAATGAGTAATAATTTGAATAAATATTTTTCAACAGTTTTCACCACCGAAAATTTAAACATGATACCCGAGGCACCGACTCTATTCAGAGATAGTGAAGAAAGCAAACTAAGCGAGATAGTAGTGACTAGTGATGATGACTAGCGAGGTCATCCTAAAACTGTATCTTGCTCTTGTGAGACCACACCTGGATTACGCAGTTCAGTTCTGGTCACCGTATTACAGAATGGATATAGAATCATTGGAAAGAATTCAGAGGAGAATGACAAGACTAATCCCGGGCATTAGGAACCTTGAGTATAGAGACAGGTTAAAGCACCTTAATTTGCACCTCCTCGAGAGACGTAGAGCGAGGGGCGACCTGATAGAGGCGTATAAGTGGAAGTCAGGGCTAAACAAAGGGGACATTACAAAGGTACTCAAACTATCCAACCAGGAGCGAACTCGTAACAATGGTTTTAAATTAGACAAATTTAGATTTAGGCGTGAAATAGGTAAACACTGGTTTGGAAACAGAGTTGTGGATGAATGGAACAAGTTGCCAAATATCATCATTAACTGGAATACGCTGAATAGCTTCAAACATAGGTTGGATGCTTATATGAGCAATAGGGGTTGGGTGTAAACGGGACTGCCCAGTATGGGCCAATAGGCCTGCTGCAGTTTCCTCCATTCTTATGTTCTTATGTTCTTATGTTTAAGTCCGAATGGGCCTCAGCCCTTATGTTCTTATGTTCATCAGTCCTAATGTTCCTCAGTTTTAATGACCCTCAGTCCTAATGATCATCACTCCTAATGACCTCAGTCCTAATGGGCTCAGTCATTGTGAGGTTAACGACCATCAATAATAATAATAATAATAATAATAATAATAATTAACGGTTTATTAAGATAAAATGGCAGCCAGAAGGCTGAAAATATACTGATGATGTATACAGCCTTAACAACATCAACCTAGAGAAGTCGAATTGTGAAAGAGACCTAGGGGTACTTGTAAGCCCGGACCTACGGACTAGAAAACAGTTCGTTAATGTTCGAAATAAGGCAAACAGAGTATTGGGTTTTATATATAGAAGTGTAAGTAACAAGAGTGCAGAGGTCTTATTGCAACTATATCTTGCTGCACCTCGATTATGTGGTTCAGTTCTGGTGCCCCTATTATAGAATGGATATAAATTCACTAGAGTCGGTGCAGCGAAGAATGACAAAAATGATTCCGGGACTTAGAAACCTTCCATATCAGGATAGGTTAAAGAAACTTAACTTGCATTCCCTAGAAAGACGAAGAGTGCGGGGAGATATGGTAGAAGTATTTAAGTGGGTGAAAGGACTCAATAAAGGGGATATAGATAAAGTTCTTATAATATCCGAGCAG
Source organism: Homarus gammarus (assembly GCA_958450375.1). Classification (NCBI taxonomy): domain Eukaryota; kingdom Metazoa; phylum Arthropoda; class Malacostraca; order Decapoda; family Nephropidae; genus Homarus; species Homarus gammarus. The sequence goes on along the minus strand of CAUDMG010004058.1, from coordinate 2,607,128 downwards.
GATAGGACTCGGAGCAACGGATTCAAGTTGGATAAGTTTAGGTTTAGGAGGGAGATAGGAAGAAACTGGTTCACAAATAGGGTGGTGGACGAGTGGAACAAGCTTAGCACCTTTGTAGTAAGTGCGGGAACTCTGGAAAGTTTCAAAAGGAGGCTAGATAGATTCATGGATGATAGAGAGTGGTAGTAACTCTCGACAGGAGCTGCCATGTCCAGGCCAACCGGCCTATTGCAGACTCCTTATTTTCTTATGTTCTTATATGGTGCAATCGGGGTGTGGATCACTTGATTGACAAAAGCTTTCAATACAATACATAAGAAACATAGACTCAACATATAGATTAACTATAGATCTGGTACTGTGGGAGCTGGTCTGTAGACATTCTTATGACTTCACTGGATGGCCATTGCGTTGTACCTGGGTGCTAATCCGTTACCTCACTGCAGCTGCAGATTCACGTGGTTCCGGTAGGTCCTTCAGCTCACACAGGGTGTTGGAGATGGTTTTTGTTCGTGTGATATAGTTTGGAATTCATAGTTATTCGCCTGGGTGGAGTAGGGAGTCCTCATTTCTCTCCTGGAGCAGCTTGAGTCTTTCTTGGCTTCTCATCAAGTGTTGGTGGTGGTCAGTGTACCACGGACAGGGTGTGTTAGGTCCCCGTCAGGTCAACATTGACCGCTTAGCACTGCTTGTCACTCACAGTTGTTTCTTCCTTTCGAGTTGAAATTGTCACTTCTGGATATCACTTGTGGATTGAACGTCAATCTTTGCACTGTACTGTATGTGGGAGGATGTTGATAAATCCAGATGGGGAGGAGATAGGGAAAGGGAAGGGCTTGACAAACCAGGCTGGCAGCTGTCTACATGGTCAAGAGACCACGGGTAGCGCCGACGTCCTCACCCTGTGAAGGCTCGAGACAACCTCACCGATGTTAAGTAATGACAAACAAAATGAACTCAATTCTTAAGTAACTAAAATAACCTGACAAATTATATGAGGCAAAGAAAGTAATTATATAATTAACCTGGTGATTATAATTAAATGTGTAACTTTATTTACGGAAACATAATTGCTAACTCACCCAGAGTCTGATTACATGTAATATAAATCACCCAACTTGGAATTATTAAAACATGTGTACTTATTAATCTTATTGACGTGGTCTCGTGAGGAGGTCGGGCAGCAGTGTGGTTTAGTTCTGTATGTCCGCTTCATAACTTGAAAATCCCCAAAACCAATATATTTTCCGGGGTCAAAGGTCAAAGTTCAAGATTATGTATAACACTGAAGTAGGAAACATACAGAGGGACAAATGGCGTTGGCACCTATCTCAAGTGTAGGATGGTTTATTATTATTATTATTATTATTATTATTATTATTATTATTATGATTATTATTATTATTATTATTATTATTATTATTATTTTTATTATCATTATTATTATTTTCATTACTATTACTATTATTATTATTATTATTATTATTATAGGGTGAAGGAGGAGCGACGAAAGAGGGTCTTATACACAAATGTACTTAACTGAACGTGTGGCCTGAACCAGGGAACGGGACACAAGTATCGGCTAGGACCACATATTAAGAAGCCCAGGTGAACGTTCAGGTGAACTAAAACAAACTCCAGTACAAAAGAGTCATTTTAACCCATTGAGCCATTATTGACAGGTAAGATAATTTTGTACCTGGCTTGGTTAGGTTAGGTTACGTTACGCTACGTTAGAGTAGGTTAAGTTAGGTTAGGTCCAGTTTTTACATCACTTCAGCCACTGTATATATTTACTGAGTAGTTCTATCGTAAGGAAAATAACCTTAAGTGTAGTGTGTGTATGAAAAAATAAAAATAAAAATGAGAAAATTCATCAAAACAAAATATGGGAGAGTATTTTTTTTATCTAGTCATCTGCTCCAACAATTGAGGTGTTTCAACCTATCGACAAACTCACTTCTCAAATGAAAGATTTACAAAAGTGATCGAAAAAGAATGCCCAGGCTTCTTATGGTTAAAATCTGGGCAAACTTTTTCGATAGCCCTGTGTGACCAACTGGAAGAAAGAGTAACAGCAACTTCCCTACGTTGGTTGATATCAGTGAGGTGAATGTGAATTACTGTCCTACAAGAGATGATAATTTTAAAGCTAACCTAACCTAACAAAATCTAATTTAACATAACATAACCTACTATTACCTAAAATAACCTATTCTAACGTAACGTAACCTAACGTAACGTGACGTAACCTAACATAACATAACCTAACATACGTTAACCTGACTGACGTAACATAATCCAACAATGTAACCTAACTTAACCCAAGCTAAACTTAGCAATCTAGCCTAACTCACCTAACATTAACCTAAGCTACTTTACCTTAAACGAACCTAACCTAACCATGAGGATTGTGGCATATGGGAACTTGAACTTATAAGGACTGGGGCCTATTAGAATTTGAAATCCTGATAAATGGAACTCAACAAGACTAGGCGTCAATATTACTTGGGGTCTATCAGGATTGGGGTCTACTAGAAGTGGGGTCTATATTCGGCCTGTGGTGTATTAAAGATGGTTCTAATAGGACTGATCTTCATTAGAAGTGAGGTGAATTAGGACTGGGGTCTATTACGAGTGGGGTCTATTAGGACTGTGGTGAGTGAGCATTAACGGCACTAAGTCCCATTGGAGCAACGTCACAAGTGGAGTTCCCCAAGGCTCAGTACTTGGACCATTATTATTTATTATATACATAAACGACATAAATATCGGCATAGACAGCAACATAAGTAAATTTGCTGATGACACTAAAATAGGACGTGTAATTAAATCTGACGAGGACTCAGCAAAACTACAGGAAAATCTAAAAAAAATTTTCGAATGGTCTGAAAAATGGCAGATGAAATTCAACGTGGACAAATGTAAAGTACTCAGTATAGGGGATGTAAACAGGGAAACCAGATAAACAACGATGCCATAGAGAAATCCGACTGCGAGAGAGATTTAGGAGTAATGATAAGTAGGAACCTTAAGCCAAGTAAACAATGTGTTTTTGCTCGTAACAAGGCTAATAAAGTACTTGGGTTCATACAAAGGAGTGTTAGTTACAAGACTAACGAGGTCATCCTAAAACTGTATCTTGCTTTTGTGAGACCACACCTGGATTATGCAGTTCAGTTCTGGTCACCGTATTACAGAATGGATATAGAATCATTGGAAAGAATTCAGAGGAGAATGACAAGACTAATCCCGGGCATTAGGAACCTTGAGTATAGAGACAGGTTAAAGCATCATAATTTGCACTCCCTCGAGAGACGTAGAGCGAGGGGCGACCTGATAGAGGTGTATAAGTGGAAGGCAGGGCTAAACAAAGGGGACATTACAAAGGCACTCAAACTATCCAACCAGGAGCGAACTCGTAACAATGGTTTTAAATTAGACAAATTTAGAGTTAGGCGTGAAATAGGTAAACACTGGTTTGGAAACAGAGTAGTGGATGAATGGAACAAGTTACCAAATATCATCATTAACTAGAATACGCTGAATAGCTTCAAACATAGGTTGGATGCTTATATGAGCAATAGGGGTTGGGTGTAAACGGGACTGCCCAGTATGGGCCAATAGGCCCGCTGCAGTTTCCTCCATTCTTATGTTCTTATTACGAGTGGGGTCTATTAGGACTGGGGTCTATTACGAGTGGGGTTTATTAGGACTGGGGTCTATTACGAGTGGGGTTTATTAGGACTGGGGTTTATTAGGACTGGGGTCTATTACGAGTGGGGTTTATTAGGACTGGGTCTATTACGAGTGGGGTTTATTAGGACTGGGATCTATTACGAGTGGGGTCTATTAGGACTGGGATCTATTACGAGTGGGGTTTATTAGGACTGGGATCTATTACGAGTGGGGTCTATTAGGACTGGGATCTATTACGAGTGGGGTTTATTAGGACTGGGATCTATTACGAGTGGGGTCTGGTCCGTGGCCGCCAGAGAGGAGTCATGCATTGTACACGGTCAATGCACCCGAGTGTTGCTGAGTGGACATGGAATATAACGTTGTGTCCGGCATCTGGCAGGTGTGGGGATGTGTAGTGAAGGTGTGGGGTTGTGTAGAGCAGGTGTGGGGTTGTGTAGTGCAGGTGTGTGGTTGTGTAGTGCAGGTGTGAGTTTGTGTAGTGCAGGTGTGGGGTTGGGTTGGGTAGTGAAGGTATGTGGTCGTGTAGAGCAGGTGTGGGTTTGTGTAGTGCAGGTGTGGAGTTGGGTAGTGAAGGTGTGTTTTTGTGCAGTGCAGGTGTGTTGTTGTGAAGAGCAGGTGTGTTTATGTGTAGTGCAGGTGTGTTTATGTGTAGTGAAGGTGTGTTTTTGTGTACAACAGCTAGCATGAGAGTTGTTTTGTAGAGCAGTTGTGTTGTTGCGCTGAGCAGGTGTGTAGTTGTGTATAGGCTGCAGGTCAAATAGCCTCCATTGTTAGTAGGTCCCGACGTAACTTAACCTACCCTGGACTAGCCTTCACTAACCTAACCTAACCCACTCCACTCTAATCTAACCTAACCTAAAGCTTAGCGCACCCTAACCTAACCCAACCTAAACCCAACGTAAAGCCAACCTAACTTAACCTTCACTAAGTTAGGTTATTCTAGAAAGAACAGACATGGCCGAGCCTTACGAGTGTTGTAGCTCTCTTGATATAATTTGTAAATGATCATAGACGATACAGCCGTGTTACTGAACCCTGTAGGCCGGAGACAGGACCTCTCTCCCAGGACCTACGGCGAGGGGCGGTAGGGAGCGACAACCTGGTTATCACTTGTGGATTGTGTCACGACCGTGTTCCCTGATCATCCATATTTTTAAGAACAATCGGTACTAAATCGGATGTTTTAGTTGAACCTCTTATTTACCCGAGGTTAGCTAACCCAGGCCCTCCTCGACAAGGCCCACAGATGGAGCCAAGTGGCCAGGATATGATTAGGGCTCCAGAGGTGAAGCCCATCATTAAGGCTCCGGAGGCGGTGCTCACAACTAGGGCTCCGGAGTACGACAAAGAAGGACATAAAACATTGAACTCAACAGTAGTGAATGTTGTGTGGTGCTAGTCAATATGTTTCAATAGGCTGTGATGTGTTCATGGAAATTGGAATACGTCATGTAATATAACTGGTACAGTCCCCTACCTAGCCTACCCTGACCTACAGCAGGACGCAGGGGCCTGCATCATCCCTTTCCGTTCCCCTGCAGGACCGGGATCTCCCTAAGCGGCACTAATTAATGCCACTGAGGACTCACGTCCGGCATACCCATGTTGCGTGGTGAATTTTAGTTCGAAGTATCCATCAACGCGGGTTATTGTGTACAATACTTTTCTATCTGTTCTTATTATGTTGTTACTTTAATGTTGAGGCCAGGTGAGAAGTACAGAGCAAGGTCGTGTTGTGGTAGTGGTGGAGGGTCGAGTGACAGCCATGGAGGTGAGGCAGCACAGGGTCCCGCCGCCACCAACACACACGCCCAGCCCCAGTAACTGCTGGCGATCCGTGGGACCTGTCGGGTGTCGCTCTCACCCGGCCCTCCACCCAATCTGCCTTTCCCACACACCAACATTCTCACCCGACTCACCACCAATCTTCTGTAGCATATTTTGCCATATAACCGCAGCTGTAACACCCGTCACATAGCTGGTGTAACGGAACGCAGCTGCACATACACGCACACAGAATCCTTCCAGGCAGCTGTGACTACAGTGGTCTTCAGAAGATCAACATTGGCAGGTGGTTGGAGAACTACAAGACCTACAACACACGTACACACATACACACGCACGCACGCACGCGCACACACACACACGCACACACACACACTCAGGGGCGGCAGCACCTTTGGGTTGCTGGTACCTGGGAGCGGCAGCAGGACCTCCCCTCTGCTATGCCCGCATCAACGCCTACCCCAGCGCACCACCTCACTGAGCTCAGCTTTGCACCACTCCACCAGGCAGGCACTCCCGGCACCCCCCTCCTGTACCAATGAACTTTAGTATTTCACTGGTGCTACGGTGAAGACGTATGCCTCAGAGCAGTGCGGGGAAGGCACTCATATACGTCACAGCTCGCAACTTTCACTTAGCGACGGACAACACCAGTGATGACACAAACTGAGTGGCCCATTGTGGCGAGGCTGGCAGACGTCAAGTGAAGAAAAGGGCATTAATAGTACGTGATGAACTGAGCACAAAACTTCCCTGAGAGTGCGTCGTCCAGTGACCTAAAAGAGAGTGTTTAGTGTCTTGCATAAAGTGACAAAGAAGATAATCACATGTTTGACAATTGACCAACACTAGTGTGAGTATTAGCTACCAACCCGTCAGCACAGCACCACCCCACGAACCCCTCACCCACCCCTACCACACACTCCTCACCCCTCCCCAACCACGCACCATAACAGGCGGCCATTCAGTGCTAGTTGTGGATAATGATATTACTGTAGTCGGAGTGTGTGTGTGTGTGTGTGTGTGATATATGGAGAGATACAGTCAGCCTTCACGGCCCAGTAACTATTGCGAAGCCAACCAACGTCTAATAACCCGGATTCTCCTCATCCCGCCTGTTCTTTCCTCCTCTTTCTCCCTCCTCCTGTTGTTGGCCCTCCTCCTACTCCTGTTCTTAATCCAACTCCCGTTCGCTAACACCTACACCTCTACCACTCGTCTACGCACCTAGGTTGTTTCACACCTTCGTTGTAAACAAAGGAGACAAAACAGAATACTATCAGCCCCATCACAAACCAATTGAGAAATCAGCACCAATTCGCCGACACTTCCCTCACACATACACTACGCTAACCATCCACCACCATCACTCACTCTACTACCAACACTTTTACATAGCATTATAACCAGTATACCAGCTGCACTTTACTATTATCCTAACACTATCACAACATTCGGTCACCATCGTCACTAAGTAACACTGTACTATCACTACCACTATCTCTTCAGTACCACTACTCGGACACTATCACCACCACTAACACCTCCCTACTCCTCGTTCTATCCCTTTACCAACACAATCCCCTGCCCCCCCCCCCTTCCTCTCCCTCCCACCAGTCAGTCACGGTGGCAACAACCCCCCTTGCTGTAGCGGCCCCTCGCGCGGGTCCTAAACTGGCATCACTCGGCCACCGCCCATCGGCGCCCCAACACCCTCACCACCTCTGCAGTTCACCACCCTCGCTTGTGCACCTCCCCACTAGTGCCCCTCCCCCTCCCACGTAACCACCCACGACTACCACAACAACTAGCACTACTACCACTACTAGTACCACCATCACCGAGGAATATTAAACAGTAGCAGCAAGTGGAGCTGATGTAGAGTGTGTGTGTGCGTGGAGAAGGCCGCAGGAGCGCCCCCTCGACCCGCGCCTCGTTCCACCATGTTCCGCAGCTCAGGTGAGACAACTCCCAGGGCCTTTCCTCCTACTCTCTAACCTAACCTGAAGAGCAAATGTACACACACAAGAAAGAAAGGACTTATTATCTAATCTCCTTTTCCTTTTCTCACGACGCTCTTTTCCGCGGAAATTTCGATGCCCTACTCTAGTGATCCTTATCAGTCTGGGTGTCGGAGCCAGTGGGTGTAGTGAGGCGTGATGTGGTCTTCACCGGGCTGCGGATTATTGACCAACTCGGCCAACAAAATTCATATTCAGATTCACAACCGGAAGCTGAATGTGAGGTGAATGTGGACGACATGAATGGCTGGACCTAAATGTGTATTTACTGCTCCAACAAGTGTACCTGATACTGTGTTGGCTCTCTCTCTCTCTCTCATCCACTTAATCTACCACATACCATATGTATTCCTATGACACGTACAACCTACACACATACGCAAATACATATAAAACACACACACACACACACACACGTCTTACATGAAGTGGCACCATCAGTTGGTCGAATAACACCTCGCCTTTAATCTTAAGTTAACTTGACAAAAAAATGGACATATTTCAGTGAGGTTCTCAGAAGAATATTTAGTTGGAGGCTGAAGGCGAGGATTACCTGATTGAATTCCTAATACTGCTCCTACCCTCACTGACCCCATTCCTACCCTTACTAGTACTGTTATTCCCCTCACTAGCACCGTTTCTACCCTCACTGGCACCTTTCCTACCCTCACTTGCACCGTTCTTACCCTCTCTCTCACCTGGCACCGCTCCTACCCTCTCTCTCACCTGGCACCGTTCCTACCCTCTCTCTCACCTGGCACCGTTCCTACCCTCACTGGCACCATTCCTACCCTCACTGGCACCATTCCTACCCTCACTGGCACTAGACAATAATAACCTGATCACTGGAGCAGTTACGGGAGCAATTGATCTTATTTTCGTCTTTCAGTATTTTTGGATCAAATTCGGACAAGTCATCCCAGAGTGAGGTGCAAGATGGCGTGCTAAAGAGATCTTTTCTTTGTTTTGGGATGTTTGAGTAACCCTTCCCTTTGACTCACCCAATGCTCACAATGTACTCATGAGTTTGAAGAATATAAAAAGTCTTGTATTTCTGTATTTCTGTCGTACCTAAACCAGACACTAGTTTAAAGAATATTCGTGTATTACTGCATTTCTGTATTATCTTAAATATACACCATCGTCATACACTCTGTATTGTCTACACTAGTAGTAATCAAAGAAGAATATTTATCTAAAAACCACGTATGTGATTTATCTCGTGTTCGGCAAGAGGCGAGAACTCATCACCCATGGTAACAAGAGCATGTTTCAAGATGATACTCAACCAGTTTACCAGATATTGTGTGTAAAAGAGACAATCTACGATGTACACACACACACACACACACACACACACACACACACACACACAACCCGCATCATCATCTGCAATGCACGAGCCTAAAAAAGGGCGAGGAGGTGCTACTAAGGGATTAAAAACAGAGGAACCGACAGCAAATTAAACACAAGAGACGTATCTAAGTTTAACAGACAGATAAATAGACATAATACTCTTCTAGGTATACGGGGAGAGTAAGTGTGGTTGGTGACCTCAGGAGAAGGATCATGGCTATTCCTTCACCTCTTAAGTTCGTCATACAAGAATAAATATGGTAAAGAAGGTTACAAGGTGCCCACATCAAGCGGGAGCGAGCCATCGTCAGCTCAGATCAATACTAGTGCAGCCTTCTTCCCTCACTACCACTAACATACGTCACAGATACAAAATATTTACTTTATAGTATTGAATGATATCCGAATTCCATAATAGAGACGTTTATAAGACATCCAGACGAACATAAATGGATAGTAAGTCATAAAATATTCGTAATTCCCCAAGAATCAGGTAGTAGACGACGCCTCACCCTTGCCAAGACTGACTCAGGCCGCCAGCCAATAGGAGAGCGAGTTCCAGCCTGTAAATATGCCGCCACTCGTCTATCATCATGGTCCTTATTCGCTGGCAACATGCGGGTGAACTCTCGTAGCTCTCAAAAACAACATTGTTCTGATAAATACTGCGATTTTCACTTCATTTACTCAATTGAAAACATCTCCTTCAGAACCTGTCTTGGCATTTGGTTTTATATAGATGAGCCCTTCAATACTGATCTCTACCCCAGGAAAAAAAAAAAATTGCTACTCCATCACCATTGAAGTTGTCAGTGATCATCTGTGTAGAAACAACCGACCCTCCACCCACTCTGTCCCTCACCCACCCTCCCCCCTACCCCCCCCCCCCCCCAATTACACCACCACGTTCTTGCACTAAGACTTAATGTTTGCGTAATCGTTCTTAACATTAATGTATACGGTTATGAAACAGTGAAGAAGATACATTTAAACTTGTCGGAAAAGAGAACGCGAGGGAAAAAATAAAGTAGATTTAAACATAATCCTAGTTAATAATGAAGTTTCTTAGAATACTCGTATATTTGTTTTCGTCAGACTAAGACACTGTTTTTTGAGGATATTTACTTAAGATAATATGATTGAACTTTACAACAAAACTTCAGATAATGAATGAACTTTGTATAATCACCATATGAAGTCAAAAACACCCAGCAGCGTGAGAAAGAACAGTGCAGTTTTGCTAATACAAGTTACTGAACCACTTGAGTACAGCAAATGAACAACAGGTGACGTCACGATTAAACAAAAATCTGCCTACCGCCATTTTGGAATGAAAAAGACAAACACACACACACACCTGCCATCTACAGGTGTGTACACGGTCCTTCACTTATGTCAATATACGGTATATTAGTACTAACCTAACCTAACAAACCTAGCAATCAAATGTACAGTAACTTAAACATGATCTAAACTAACCTAACCCAAGCTAACCAAACTTAAACTAACCTACCTTTATCTAACCTAAACTAACTTAACCTAATTTCAATAAAGTTTGATTATATTAAGGTAGTGAGAAATATCTTAAGTAAAACAGAGTCCGTTTTACCATATGAGAGTCCTTTACGTTTTAAGGTTTAACTTGTACAAGCTTTCCTAAACTTCGTAACTCTTGCCACAGTCGATAGGACCCCTGGCGCTACAGGACCTCGTTCTCTCATTGTCACATCAGATAAATGGATCACCTGAAGTAACCACCCCTTACGCTACCTGGGGACGGAGGGGGGGGGGGGGTGGTGAAGCTAGATTAGTTTAGTTTAAGTAATGTAAGTTAGGTTAGGTTAAGTTGGAATAACATTAGGTTAGGTTACTCTTCACACCTCACATCTTAGTATGGCAGGTGTCCACTAACCTAACCTAACCTAACCTAACCGGTTGGCTTGGTAGTCCAGACCTGCTTCAGAATGTTGGCATGAAGCATCGTTGTGGGGTTCATATGGGTCGATTTAAAGGTTCGTTAAGGATGTTATAGTGAGTCATAATGGTCTTGTTAGTGAAGGTTCAGAAGGTCGTTTTTGATGATTCATCCCACGTCATAGTGGAGCGGGGTTGGTGGCGTCTCTCTATCTCTCTCTATCCTGCCACACACACACACACACACACACACACACACACACACACATAATTCTTTTAAAACAAGATGTAAAGAGAGAAAGGAAAGAGAAGGAGATGGGGTAGGAGGGAGGAGGAAGAGGAAGGAGGAGGTAGGGCAAGAGGGAGGATGAGATTGAGAAGGAGGAGGATGATGCGGAAGAGGATAAGGAGGAGGAGGAGGAGGGGGTAGGGCAGGAAGGCGGAGAAGGGGGAGGAAGGAGAGGAGAGGCCTCAACATGCCCTCAATAAGTACGACCTCGCAAGTTTCTAGACATTGGAGAGGTCCTAACCTACACACAAGAGAGACATACATACATACATACATACACCTTAGTTTGGTTTGTTTCTGTCACACGACCCTGACTCTGACTAAGTGACTGCTATCAGGTGTGATTGACTGACAGCCATTAGCCATCTGGTGTATACTCGTACGACTGAGAGCCATCAATTAGGCGTGAAAAATCAGTTTCTTATGACATAAAATATATTGACGATATTTCAGTGATATTTTTTCATTTAGATTTAGTGTTTAGGTTAGGTTAGGTTAGGTTAGGTTAGGTTAGATTAGATTAGGTTAGGTTTCTCTTCACCCTTCGCTTCTAACTATGGCAGACGTCTCTTAATCTAACCTAACCAATAAAAACACGCTACAGTGGTCATGGGGATAGTTTAGTACAATTTAAACTCTTGCCTGACACCCTGGATAAATTAGATTCAACGTAATACCAAGAAAAAAACATTTGCTTCAAGTCAGAGCAGAGAAGCAGTACAAATTGCGCCGTTGTTGTGTTGTACGCCGGTGTGTTTGAGCCAAGGACCTCTCCACTCCCGGTAAGTAGAACCTTTTGGCCTAGGTAATGACTTTAGCACAGGTAAAAATGTATGAATCTCACCTGGTGGCTGTCGAAAGTGACCCAGACAAGTCCACTACACGGTGCACGAGAAGCAGCTGCTGGTGAGTGAGGTAGAGGACGCTTTATCGAGGCTCGACTTTAATAAGGATGCTTTGACGAGTTGCTGTGAGAGAGGTGCCTTATGATGCTGTCTCCCTGGTGATGTTGTCTGTCTGTCTGCGTGTCTGCCTGGTGGTGCTGTCTGTCTGTCTGTCTGTTTGGTGATGCTGGCTGTCTGGTCCTAATGAATCTCCTGTCTATATGATTAAGTTAGGTTAGGTTGGGAACTGGTAAGACTGAGGCACCATTAGGACTGGGGCCCAATAGAGCTGGGGCCCATTAGAATTGAAGCACCATTAAGATTGGGGCACCATTAAGATTGGAACCCGGTAGGACAGGGGTCCATTATAACCGATGCCTATTATGACTAAGATACCATTAAGACTGGGGCCTATTGGGACCAGGGCCCATTTGACCTACAGGGGGATTATGAAGTTAAATCATAAGCAGGACGTGACGGTGCAGTTGCTTAATACAAGAGTACGTTTAGCAGAACTGAGCTTAGTGGCGTAAGAGGGGGAAGGCAAGCTTAGTGACGGGAAGGAAAGAGGTAAGCTTAGTGGCGTGAGAGAGAGGCACGCTTAGAGGCATGATGGGAGAGATGAGCTTAGAAGCATGATGGGGAGAGGTATGCTTACAGGCGTGAGGGAATAGAGGTGTGATGGGGGAGAGATAAGCTTAGTGGCGTGATGGGAGAAGCTTACAGGCTTGATAGGAGAGAAGCTTGCAGGCGTGATAAGGAGAGGTAAGCTTAGAGGCGTGATGGGGAGAGATAAGCTTAGAGGTGTGATGGGGGAAAAGCTTAGAGGTGTGATAGGAGAGGCAAGCTTAGAGGCATGATGGGGAGAGAGGTATACACACCCTTATATGTGACGTTATGGTGTTGTAACGTAACAGTGACGTTGTGACGCTGCAACGTAGCATAACAGTGACGTTGTTGTCCTTTAACTTAACATAAAACAGTGAAATTTAATAATTTACGTATCAACAAAACAATCGAGAATCACAAAACTCCCTCCCCCCCCCTTTTTTGAGGCAGAGAGGCGTACGTGTGACACAAAAGACACACGGAGGCTTTGCACACTCGGTTCCACTTAACCACCCCATCGATCCCTAATCTGCCTCGTAGTGCCATCATCCTACCCCTCGCACCGACATTCTGCCCTAGCTGTCCCTCGTTGATATTATAACTATCCCATCCTGCTAAGAAGAGCCTTGGCTGTGTGAGGTGGAGGCGGGAGAGTACCTGGAGTGGTTTTGTGATGATTTCTCTGTTATGGTAACTCATCAACTGAGCTATATTCCTATTAGGTCCTATAACTAATAGGCCCCTGTTCTATTACACCCAATAGCAGAGCCACCTAGGCGTGAATTTGTTTAAGGTGTAGAAGCTGTCGTCAACACAACAACCACACCCTGAGTTAACGAGTTGCATGACCCAGTGTCAAGGAACAATACGAGAAGACCGGACACCTCGCCAACTGCACTGGCTAACCATTACCCCGGTCCACGATTCGCAAATCGATTAACATCCAGGTTCCCAATTACTGTTAGTTAGACAGAGTCAAATGGCATAAAAAAATACTTGCCCTTAGTTTCATCCTACCCAAAACTGCCTAACAGACCCCAATCTTAGTAGGCCTTGTTCTACTAGAGTCTAGACTAGACCCTATTTTTAACGGAGCCCAGTCTTAATGGCCCCCAACCAACAAGGGACCCATATAAGTGTGTGTGTGTAGTCGAGATCTTTTGTATAAATAAAAATCGCCCTTTGGATCTGACTTCATGTTCCTAAAACCCACAATCAACAGAAAACTTACTAAATAATAACGTATGTCTTGTCAGCAGTACTAAAAACCTAACACACGGGAAGAAGACTCGTACAATAATCTCACGAACCAACCTAGTGTTTGTCATTGTTTGTAGACCTGCACTGTCTAGGTACGAAGTTTATTTACTTTCGTTGTCTATGTATATTATATACTTGCATTGTTTATATGCATCTTGAATCAATGTAAACTTGTTATGATATTTGAGTGAATATCTATCTATCTAACAGGACCAAAGAGAAGTCTCAGGTGTCCCTGGCGGTTCTCTGATGTGTACAACGTAAACATACTGCCTTCATGGTCAACATTGTCAAGGCTCAGGACTGTGTATAGCCACTCGACTCTCACTGTTGCCCTCTAGCATATTAAATCGTTTCTCATGCTCACTAAACTGTTTCTTAGACACACTAAACTGCCTATCACACACACTAAACTTACTCTTACACTTGTATTTTCTGATCTAGGTAACACACCAAACTGTTTTTCATACTTTTACCCTCTCCCTCCCACACACCAGACAGTAAGAAACATACATACGTTCAAGAAAATCGTAAGATCAACGTATTGACCAAGATGACATTTTCTTTGACGTTTTGTCCTTTACAAACGTTCACTAGGTTCAAATGTTATATGATAATTTACATATTTACAATGTTCAGGTTTATCTATATCTTTACAAACCAAAGTTCATTTACATGGTTACACAGTTCACATTTGTTTGTATATGTCAAGAATTTACGTTCATTCACGATTTTATAAAGTTGAAATACGTCTAAATGTTTATACATTATACATTCATCTACATTTAAATATTCACAATACTTATATTCATGAAATTTATCAACATGTGTCGATTTACAAAGCTCATATTTACCCATGTTTACAAATTACACATCCGTTTACAAAACTCATACACACACAATTTGCTTACAAAATACGAGCTTATCTACAGATTTACATACTTCATTATTTCTTTAGTATTTACTTATATGATATTTTACACAAGTTCATCAACATTACATACACGTGTTTTGGCTGTGTGTTTACAGAGTTCACGTCATCATGTAATTCTTGGTAAGACATGACCATCCATCTCATGTCAGTCTATCGATCACCTTCACATCATTTCATCATCTTGGCTGTGATCCTCCCCTCCCTACCTCACTCCTACCCTCCCCCCTTTCTCTTCACCCTCCCTCTCTGTATCTCTTATCCCTCCCTATATTTATCCCTCCTACTATGCGGTCCCTCTCTCTATCCATCCTTCCCCTCTCCCTCCCTCCCTCCCCCTCCCAACCTGCATCCATCTCTCCCTACCCCTCCCCTCCCTCACCATGCACTTACAGTACGTGTTGACAGACTGTAATGTGTTATGTGATGCCTGTTTTTTTACCTTGTGTTGGCGGGTGGGGGGGGGGGGGGAAGGGCTGGTAGCATCCTAGTTGATGAAGAAAGCCTTTGTGTTCCTCTACTGCCACAGTCACCATTACCAGCACCACTACCATCACCACCATTACCGTTACCACTATCAACATCACTATCTCTACAACTGTTATCACCACTACCATTGTCACCACTTGTATCATCATTACTATTATCAATTAACACCAATTGGAAGACCTAAAAAAGTGAGAAGACACATGGACAGACAGACAAAAAGAGAGACAGACATTCACAGACAGCTAAAAAGAGCGAGAGGTGGAGAGAAAAAGAATAGGGGAAGGGAGGGAGAGATAGAGATTGAATAAAGCAGAGGCGGGAGATGTGTATCTAACATCCTCTTACACACCTGTACTGTACATAGATTGCCGCGACGGGGACGATTTATTAGTGAACGTATCTACTGCAACTGCTCACCCTCTCTGCCAAATATCAATGTCCCAGGTAAAACATACATACATACATACATACATACATACATACATACATACATACATACATACATACTCAGTAAAATCGTCAAATAAGCTTACATTGAAGATGTGAATTATACTAAAGCTCTTGGGAATTTCGTGTTTTCTTGTTTCCTGGTGGTTATCAGCATATACATGGACCACGCGCACCTACAGTGATTTACTTGCACACACACACACACACAGACACTCTATATATGTATATGCAGGTATACAATATAATTAGGTATACAAACAATGGTAAACAACAAATCAATTCGACCAATGATAACTCAGAAGTGTCATCATATGCTCTATCTTTCTGGACACAAAGGTGAAAGTTCCCAAGCTGGATACTAAAAATGAAACATGTATAAATAAACAACAAATTACAATCGAGAAAGTCTGTTAATTTACGAAAAAAAATCCGGTAACCTAAAAGAATGCTTCATTAATATTGTGACCTTTGGCAACCTCCTTAATAACGTTTGCTCTACCGGGAAATTAAGCATAAGTCGCCTGTTAACATTAAAGTAGTGATATCATTCACTTATATAGTACCCTCGACAATGTAAAAATAACATTGACAAAAACTAAAAATATATCTAATTCACACCCATTCTGGCAACAACTTTAAACATATTCAAACACGTCATAGATAATGTTTTGGTTAACTAGTTCAGTATTGCAGCCATAAATTAGGGTAAATAAGTTGGACATTAAGATTATCACTCAATAATATACTGACCTGCCGTGTGGTGTTGACTAACTGCGCACAATGTAGTCCACCTTCACTTGTCAACACACCTCATTAATGTCCCTTACAACACACCCTAGTTCCAGTAATGGCTACTTCACCTGCTTACACTCTAGTGGGTAGCTGCTCCAGCACTGGGTGTAGAGTTACCTACCTCAGCTCTGGTATGCAGCGCCATCTTGAGAGTCTAGCGTACGTGTAATTAGACCGTACTTTGACATAATGTTTGTTTTTGTTAGAATACAGATAAATTCAACCAAAGCTTTTACTAACTCACTAATAACATTATCATTAAAAATTTGTATGTTGTTTTTTTCGTATAACCGACAGGGAGCTAGTCTAATATGCTGTGTACCGAGCTGTAGTTGGTCTACCGGGATATTGACACGAAATTGACCATATACAGTATATATATATATATATATATATATATATATATATATATATATATATATATATATATATATATATATCATGTAAATCCACAATGAAAACGTGGATAAGATAAAGATATATTTTTTTTCCCCAAATCTGGCCGGCATTAATTCGTTGTCATGTTAGCTGATGACTGGTATTTGTTAAACTAGAATAACCGCTTAAAAGCTTAGTTGTTGAAACGCAGTACCATAATAGATAATAACATCAACAACTGGGTGAGCGTGATCTTACGCTGTCAAGGAACCCTTGGTGGTTAACTGTTCCTTCATATAACATTGTAACCTTGACAGTCTTGATCAAGCTGACCTGCAGGACATAAAAGCTTAGGGGTGTATCATGATGGTTGTGTGTGTCAAGTGTGGACACCATAGCTATCCCGCTGATATATCGTTAGACAGAAAGATAGAGTCGACACTGACCATCCAGTTACACAGGGTCGCACGAGAGACGAGGTGCTTTCAGCGGCTCATTTGTCACTTCTTCCCAGCCTTCCAGTTTAATATCCCGTATATCAGGTTTTTCTCTCCCGCCCTGTTATGTGGTTCCACCCCATCTCCTTCCCCCCTAAGTGGAGCCGCTGAGAAGCGAACCATTCGATTCAGGCGGCCACAGATGCTTTACGCTCGTCATTATTGAATTATATTGATTCCTTACCATCCTCCAGTCCTCTTGTAGCCCCTGGCCAAGCTAGACTGGATGAATGGGTTTGTTAGTCTTACTACTCTGGTCTGAATTAACTTGAACAGACGGAATCAGACCCGAGTTTTTATAATAAGATTCCAGATTTGTTTTGGTTATGGATAGGGCAGGTTAAGTTATGGGTAGTTTCGATTAGATTACGGTAAATTAGGTTATGCTCGAGATAGGTTTGGTTAAGGTTAAATTAAACGAGGTTAGGTCACATTAGCTTAGATTAAGTTTGGTTTCTCAGATACTTTGATTAACGTGTGCCTTAGTGTGAGTCCGTATATTGCCCTGTACATCAAATAAACTTTATGTACAGCGGCGGTGATTAATAAATGATTACATGATCTTATTTAGGCGATTTAATTACGATGATCCTGCTAATACAAGTCTGGATACTGCAGAACCATCCTCACTTTATCTGAATTACAGTGGGACACCAATACAGTCTCCTTGGTAGACTTGACTGGCTGTTGTGTCGGGTCATGTGGCGGTGTTTGTAGACCGAAAATAAACAATTGACAGTAAATACGAGTCCTTGGAAGACTCACCGGGAATTTGATAAAGAGAAAACGAAATCAAGCTTGGTCATAATATACTAGGACAGATATGTTCAGACTGGACCAGAAAACTGTAATGATCGAAATAAAGCGAAGACTCCTGCTGTTGCATCAGCCCGAATTTAGACGAAAAGTTTCACCCAACAGAGAAAAAGAGAGGGGGGGGGGGGGGGATGTCCGTCCTCAGTACACTGTGCGTCGGGTCACCACGGTCACCAGTACCCGATTGAGGAAGAGTAGATGACGTCTGATATGGGCTTGGCGGCGTCCGTTGTGGGTCAAGCAAAGCAAACTACAGGTCATATGGGTTCCAGTACTAACAATCCCTAATCCTAGTGACCACCCCCACCCCGTCCTAATCTAACCAACCATGCCATTAGGGTTGCCCCCCCCCCCCTCCGTCTATAACTGAAGCTTAATAGTGGCTAGTTTAGATTGAGTTAAATTGAAGTAGGGTTAGGGGGGTCCTTTAGGATTGGGTTCCAAGTGGAGCAGCGGGACATGACCACATCCTCATCAGCTCGTCTTGTCTGCTGCCTCGCCCACAGCCTCCTCCTCTTCCCCCCACCTACTGCACCCTCCCCCTCCTTCTCCCACCCTACTGCCTCACCCTCCTCCTCCTCCTCTCACCCTACTGCCTCACCCTCCTCCTCCTTCTCCCACCCTACTGCCTCACCCTCCTCCTCCTTCTCCCACCCTACTGCCTCACCCTCCTCCTCCCACCCTACTGCCTCACCCTCCTCCTCCTCCTCTCACCCTACTGCCTCACCCTCCTCCTCCTTCTCCCACCCTACTGCCTCACCCTCCTCCTCCTTCTCCCACCCTACTGCCTCACCCTCCTCCTCCCACCCTACTGCCTCACCCTCCTCCTCCTCCTCTCACCCTACTGCCTCACCCTCCTCCTCCTCCTCCCACCCTACTGCCTCACCCTCCTCCTCCCACCCTACTGCCTCACCCTCCTCCTCCCACCCTACTGCCTCACCCTCCTCCTCCCACCTTACTGCCTCACCCTCCTCCTCTCACCCTACTGCCTCACCCTACTCCTCTCACCCTACTGCCTCACCCTCCTCCTCCTCCTCCCACCCTACTGCCTCACCCTCCTCCTCCCACCCTACTGCCTCACCCTCCTTCTCCCACCCTACTGCCTCACCCTCCTCCTCCCACCCTACTGCCTCACCCTCCTCCTCCCACCCTACTGCCTCACCCTCCTCCTCTCACCCTACTGCCTCACCCTACTCCTCTCACCCTACTGCCTCACCCTCCTCCTCCTCCCACCCTACTGCCTCACCCTCCTCCTCCTCCTCTCACCCTACTGCCTCACCCTCCTCCTCCCACCTTACTGCCTCACCCTCCTCCTCCCACCTTACTGCCTCACCCTCCTCCTCTCACCTTACTGCCTCACCCTCCTCCTCTCACCCTACTGCCTCATAATCATCCTCCTCCTCTCACCCTACTGCCTCACCCTACTCCTCTCACCCTACTGCCTCACCCTCCTCCTCCCACCTTACTGCCTCACCCTCCTCCTCTCACCTTACTGCCTCACCCTCCTCCTCTCACCCTACTGCCTCATAATCATCCTCCTCCTCTCACCCTACTGCCTCACCCTCCTCCTCTCACCCTACTGCCTCACCCTACTCCTCTCACCCTACTGCCTCACCCTCCTCCTCCTTCTCCCACCCTACTGCCTCACCCTCCTCCTCCTCCTCTCACCCTACTGCCTCACCCTCCTCCTCCACCTTACTGCCTCACCCTCCTCCTCTCACCTTACTGCCTCACCCTCCTCCTCTCACCCTACTGCCTCACCCTCCTCCTCTCACCCTACTGCCTCACCCTCCTCCTCTCACCCTACTGCCTCACCCTCCTCCTCTCACCCTACTGCCTCACCCTCCTCCTCCCACCTTACTGCCTCACCCTCCTCCTCTCACCCTACTGCCTCACCCTACTCCTCTCACCCTACTGCCTCACCCTCCTCCTCCTTCTCCCACCCTACTGCCTCACCCTCCTCCTCCCACCCTACTGCCTCACCCTCCTCCTCCTCTCCCACCCTACTGCCTCACCCTCCTCCTCCTTCTCCCACCCTACTGCCTCACCCTCCTCCTCCTTCTCCCACCCTACTGCCTCACCCTCCTCCTCCCACCCTACTGCCTCACCCTCCTCCTCCTTCTCCCACCCTACTGCCTCACCCTCCTCCTCCTTCTCCCACCCTACTGCCTCACCCTCCTCCTCCCACCCTACTGCCTCACCCTCCTCCTCCTTCCCACCCTACTGCCTCACCCTCCTCCTCCTTCTCCCACCCTACTGCCTCACCCTCCTCCTCCTTCTCCCACCCTACTGCCTCACCCTCCTCCTCCTTCTCCCACCCTACTGCCTCACCCTCCTCCTCCCACCCTACTGCCTCACCCTCCTCCTCCTACCTTACTGCCTCACCCTCCTCCTCCTTCTCCCACCCTACTGCCTCACCCTCCTCCTCCTTCTCCCACCCTACTGCCTCACCCTCCTCCTCCACCCTACTGCCTCACCCTCCTCCTCCTTCTCCCACCCTACTGCCTCACCCTCCTCCTCCTTCTCCCACCCTACTGCCTCACCTCCTCCTCCTTCTCCCACCCTACTGCCTCATACTCCTCCTCCTCCTCCCACCCTACTGCCTCACCCTCCTCCTCCTCCTCCCACCTTACTGCCTCACCCTCCTCCTCCTTCTCCCACCCTACTGCCTCACCCTCCTCCTCCTCCTCCTCCCACCTTACTGCCTCATACTCCTCCTCCTTCTCCCACCCTACTGCCTCATACTCCTCCTCCTTCTCCCACCCTACTGCCTCATACTCCTCCTCCTTCTCCCACCCTCCTCCTCCTTCTCCCACCCTACTGCCTCATACTCCTCCTCCTTCTCCCACCCTACTGCCTCATACTCCTCCTCCTTCTCCCACCCTACTGCCTCACCCTCCTCCTCCTTCTCCCACCCTACTGCCTCACCCTCCTCCTCCTTCTCCCACCCCACTGCCTCATACTCCTCCTCCTTCTCCCACCCTACTGCCTCATACTCCTCCTCCTTCTCCCACCCTACTGCCTCACCCTCCTCCTCCTTCTCCCACCCCACTGCCTCATACTCCTCCTCCTTCTCCCACCCTACTGCCTCATACTCCTCCTCCTTCTCCCACCCCACTGCCTCATACTCCTCCTCCTTCTCCCACCCCACTGCCTCATACTCCTCCTCCTTCTCCCACCCTACTGCCTCATACTCCTCCTCCTTCTCCCACCCCACTGCCTCATACTCCTCCTCCTTCTCCCACCCTCCTCCTCCTTCTCCCACCCTACTGCCTCATACTCCTCCTCCTTCTCCCACCCTACTGCCTCATACTCCTCCTCCTTCTCCCCACCCCACTGCCTCATACTCCTCCTCCTTCTCCCACCCTACTGCCTCATACTCCTCCTCCTTCTCCCACCCTACTGCCTCATCCTCCTCCTCCTTCTCCCACCCTACTGCCTCATACTCCTCCTCCTTCTCCCACCCCACTGCCTCATACTCCTCCTCCTTCTCCCACCCTACTGCCTCATACTCCTCCTCCTTCTCCCACCCTCCTCCTCCTTCTCCCACCCTACTGCCTCATCCTCCTCCTCCTTCTCCCACCCCACTGCCTCATACTCCTCCTCCTTCTCCCACCCTACTGCCTCATACTCCTCCTCCTTCTCCCACCCTACTGCCTCATCCTCCTCCTCCTTCTCCCACCCTACTGCCTCATACTCCTCCTCCTTCTCCCACCCCACTGCCTCATACTCCTCCTCCTTCTCCCACCCTACTGCCTCATACTCCTCCTCCTTCTCCCACCCTCCTCCTCCTTCTCCCACCCTACTGCCTCACCCTCCTCCTCCTCTCCTCTATCATCACGTCAGCCCTTCCATCTCTGATACACCTACAAAGCGGTTGTCCTGCAGCAACCACACCCACAATCACGCTAACAAACACATCCAAAGCCACGCCCACAATTACACCCACAATTACGCCCACAGTTACATCCACATTCACAAACATGCTCACAACCATACCCGTAAGCCCACGACTACACAAACACACTTACTTTACGAAACCCACCATGTGATGTGTATGTGTGTGTGTGTGTGTGTGTGTATGAAGCGTGCAGGCTGCTTAACACATTATGATTAAGGTGACCCTAAGAGTGTGTGTGTGTGTGTGTGTGTGTGTGTGTGTGTGTGTGTGTTTGTGTGTGTGTGTGTTGGCAGCTCAACATGTTAAGAACATAAGAACATAAGAATGGAGGAAACTGCAGCGGGCCTATTGGCCCATACTGGGCAGTCCCGTTTACACCCAACCCCTATTGCTCATATGAGCATCCAACCTATGTTTGAAGCAATTCAGCGTATTCGAGTTAATGATGATATTTGGTAACTTGTTCCATTCATCCACTACTCTGTTTCCAAACCAGTGTTTACCTATTTCACGCCTAAATCTAAATTCGACACACTAACGGGCCGTACTGGTTGGCTAGACTGTGTCTATACCAACACCTATGGGGTGAGGAGGGGGGGGGGTGATGTACACACTATATAACCAACACCTGGAGGGGGAAGTGAAGAACATAAGAACATAAGGAGTCTGCAATAGGCCGGTTGGCCTGTGCATGGCAGCTCCTGTCGAGAGTTACTACCACTCTCTATCATCCATGAATCTATCTAGCCTCCTTTTGAAACTTTCCAGAGTTCCCGCACTTACTACAAAGTTGCTAAGCTTGTTCCACTCGTCCACCACCCTATTTGTGAACCAGTTTCTTCCTATCTCCCTCCTAAACCTAAACTTATCCAACTTGAATCCGTTGCTCCGAGTCCTATCCTGCTCGGATATTATAAGAACTTTATCTATATCCCCTTTATTGATTCCTTTCACCCACTTAAATACTTCTATCATATCTCCCCGCACTCTTCGTCTTTCTAGGGAATACAAGTTAAGTTTCTTTAACCTATCCTGATATGGAAGGTTTCTAAGTCCCGGAATCATTTTTGTCATTCTTCGCTGCACCGACTCTAGTGAATTTATATCCATTCTATAATAGGGGCACCAGAACTGAACCACATAATCGAGGTGCGGCCTAACTAGCGCAAGATATAGTTGCAATAAGACCTCTGCACTCCTGTTACTTACACTTCTATATATAAAACCCAATACTCTGTTTGCCTTATTTCGAACATTAACGCACTGTTTTCTAGGCCGTAGGTCCGGGCTTACAAGTACCCCGAAGTCTCTTTCACAAGTCGACTTCTCTAGGTTGATGTTGTTAAGGCTGTATACATTATAAGTATTTGTTCTTCCAATATTAAGTGCACACTCTATAACCAACACCTGGAGGGGGGGGGGGGGGTGAAGTACACACTCTATAACCAACACCTGGAGCGTGGCGTTCGAGTGGATACAGAACTCGCCTACTGTCTTAAGGGTTCGCTGGTTCAAACTCATAGCATTCCCACTCCAACCATTTGTAAATAGACACCAAACTTTATGGATGTGGAAGTGAAGGAGGTCGAGTACAGTGTCGGTCAAGCCACCTCCTTGCTGTATCTAGGGCCCAATGGATCCCTAAACACGGGGTCGCAAAATGCATCTTGGGGTCGCATAGAGGTCAGGAGGTCACATTGAGCTTAGGGTCGCTACGCTCCCATAGGTCTCATGGGGACGCTAGAGTCACTCGGGTCTTGCTGCGGTTACAGGGGATTTTTTTTTTAGTCCAGGTATCAAGGACTGAAGGACGTGGCCGACAGGTGGTGGCTCGTTAAGTAGGGACGATAAATTATGGTTAAGGGATTAACGCAGTTACTCTCCTTGTGTCAAGTCAGGTCAGTTCAGGGAAGGCTTGACCTGAGGACACGTTTCGCAACAGAAGCTCCACACTCGTACCTAAAAACTGCTTTCTATATTTTACCCGAGTAGGTAGTAGGCAGCTATCAAACAGGGAGGTACTACCGTCTGAGAAGATATTGGAAGTGCAATATATTGTTAAATGGTAGACCCTGCTGCTGTATGTGACCAAGTCCCAGGTTGCTGATCTGACTTTCTGCCTCATTTACACACAATTGCAGGGTCTCAATTGTTTCTCTTACTTTGACAACACAACATACAGGTATATGGGTTCTCGGTATTTTTTCTTCTTCCTATTTATTATTATTATATCTTATTTTTATTATTTGTTATAATTAAATTTGTATTAATTATTATTATTTATTTATTATTATATTCCCCCCGCCCACCCAGGCCCTGATGTGGGTCATTAACCTGTGCCCAGGTGGGCTAATTCCCGTAAAAAAACAATCTAACCTAACCTAACCCCCTCAAATAGCTTTAGAAACGTTAAACAACAGGTAAAATAAACTGGGAGGAGGTTAATCTTCAGGATATCCCAGATGTTAAATTCATGCCATACCTTTGTCAAGAAGAGTAACAACATTAACAGACAGAACTACACCCGAGACACGTGCTGACCAGTGACCAGTAATTAACTCTATTAAAAAACATGACCTTGACCTTTCACCCTTCGAACCCAAGACGCACAATATCACCTGTAGAGGTCGTCCAGTATAAGGACTGTAGTAGCTCTTACGGTTCTTGAGTTATGATGATGATACTACATACAGTTATATGCGGGAGGCACTGACCGCCCTACTCACACTCGACCCCATCACTGTGAGTAATGAGGAAAATATGTTGAGGATGATAAACACAGTCAAGCAACCCGGTTCTTGAATATCTGATGAGAGTTGAAGGAAGCCAGGGTATATGGAGTGAAAACAAAAACAAAATAATAATAATAATAGTAGTAGTAGTAGTAGTAGTAGTAGTATGAGTAAGAAAGATGGAAAGATAACAGTTACAGATACACATCCACACATGAACACAAATACAGTCAACTGTATCCACGTTACAATTGTCACAATTAGCGTACAAGGAGACTTAATCTCTTAAACAGACTACTAAGACAGAGATAGCTAATCTGTGTAATTATGCTTTTGATGACATTAACGCATTTCTAAATATATATATACACGTTGTGTATGAGGTGTGTGTGTGTGTGTGTGCAGGGGCGGATCCAGGAATACAAAAAAGGGGGTCCAAGAAGTTTTGGGTGGGGGAACATGGCGAGGAAAGCGAGCCCATCCAACTGGGGGGTTTTGAGAGGACTCTGTAAGCCCCCTCCCCCCCCCCTCCCCGAAATTGTTTGAAATCTGACCAATATCATGGGCATTTTGAGGCCATATTGTAGCCATGTGCAATTGATATTAGGAGATATTCTAAAGTCAATAGTAATTACTTTTTACTCTACAAAAGCGTCTGAGTACAAGACTGCATTAAAAGAAAATTATTGGACTTTCCTGATGAAAAGGGGATCCGGACCCCCAGGAACCCCCCCCCCCCTCCTGTATCCGCCCTGGGCGTGTGTGTGTGTGTGGACTCGATAGATAGGTAGATAAATAGATTTTGTCCTTACATGCGACAGTGATAGACATACACACAAATATAGTGACACACACACACACACACACACACACTAGCCGCCCGAGTCACGTGACCCAGGCAGCGGCTTGTGTAATTACTAGGTCAGGGTCTTAAACCAAGCCATTATGAATTGTTTTGTCAGGCTGGCCACGAGTTGGCTGGTGTGGTGTTAGTCTGTTGTGTTGTGCTAATGTATTTTACGGTCAGGGTCTCTTATTGTCGTTCACTGACACTTAGTTTAAGTTTAGGTGCTTCATGAGTCAGGGTTTTTTAATCCCTGTTCACTAAGTCTTAGTTTTGGGAGCTTCAACTAACAAGGTCCTTAAGCGTTGTTCACTAAGTCTTAGTGTCTACACAAAAGGAACAAATTTCGAAAAACGAAAAGATAATTTGTTCTTGTTTATTTCTAACTCTCCTGTATATACTACTTGATGACCTCCGCTATCTATCTCATCCTAACCTCTTTATCTCACCCCCAACCCCTTCTATCTCACCCCAACCCCTTCTATCTCACCCCAACCCCTTCTATCTCACCCCCAACCCCTTCTATCTCACCCCCAACCCCTTCTATCTCACACCCAACCCCTTCTATCTCACCCCAACCCCTTCTATCTCACCCCAACCCCTTCTATCTCACACCCAACCCCTTCTATCTCACCCCAACCCCTTCTATCTCACACCCAACCCCTTTTATCTCACACCCAACCCCTTCTATCTCACACCCAACCCCTTCTATCTCACCCCAACCCCGTCTACCTCACACCCAACATCTCTATGTCATCCCCCTACCCATCCCAGACCTGTCTCTACCCCCCTCCCCACCTTCACCACCCCAACCCTACCTGTACCCTCTCACCTGCCGTAACTAACTGTATATTAATTTTAATCCATCGCAGCTTCACATCACTTATTTGAGACCTAAGCTGTCTTATGCTGTGGTCTGTGCAGCGAGAAACTGGGACCTCTGCTGATTTGTTTAATAATGTGTCTTTATTTCCTTTTTCTCTTGTCTGAATATCAAGTATATCTCTCCCCCCCCCCCACCACCCACCACCTCCTATATAGTTCTCAATTCTCTCAGTTCTCACGAAATATTTCACACACCCTCCACACTTTCATAGTTCTTACAAAATGTCCCACTTCTCTCCATACGTTTCACACATTGGCCCACACCCTCTCCGTATGTCACCCTAAATGATCCCTCCCCCCTCTCTCTCTCTCCTTCCCTTACCTCCCCTCCATATGTCATACTAACTTCCATCTCTCTGTTTCTTTTATACTTCCTTCTTTCCTCTCCCTCTCTGTCTCTTTTCTCCCAGTCACACCCCTGTATTTCATCCACTCTCGCTCTACCCCTTTTTATCTCTCCAGAGTCTCTGTCTCTCTCATTCTCTCTACCTTCCTTCCTTCTCTCCCACCTTCATCCCTCTTCCTCCTTCCTTCCCTCTTTCTCCCTGCTTTGCTATACTTCCCTCCCTTTCCACCGCCTTCCCTGTCTCCCTTCCTCTCTCCCTGATTTGTTATACCTTCCTCTCATTTTCTGCTTCGCTATGCCTCCCTCTTTCTTTATACCCCCCTCACCTTCTCTCTCTGTCTCTTCTCTCCCCTCCCTCCCACCATCCCCCACGTCTCATTGCACACAAACTCACAAAGGTTAGACAAGTTGTCCAGGCCGTCTCTCGTCTCTCGATTGGGCTGTTTCAAGGCTTGCCACTTTCTCACTCCTCAGTAGAAGTGCCCTTACGTTGTGGGTGTTACTACGTATTATACACTGAGAGTGAGACGTGGCGATACTATGTCAAGAGTGGCTGGAGGTTAATGGCAGAACGGAGCTATTATGTGTGTGTGTGTGTGTGTGTGGTGGTGAGGCTGGTGGCGTGTGGCTGAAAGGAGTGGGTAGCCGTGTCCCTCCTCTCCCACCTCACCTCTATCTCCTTCCCTCCCTCCTGTCTTACCTACCTTCGACCTCCAGGTGGACACACCTCCCCTCCCCTTCCCCCCGACTACTCTCTTCTAACCCCTCCCTCCCTTCATTCCCCCTTCCCTACAGTCTTCCTCAACACGATCCTACCTCGTGTCCTCCGCTCCCCGCACATGGCTGCCTTGCCACGAACTGCTCCTCTCCCCCTGAAGTGTGAAATAAATAAGGAAATAAAAACTGAGAGGAATACAGAAACAATTTGGATAGAATTAAGCGACGGTCGGGAAAAATTAATCACAGGAGTAATATATAGACCCCCCAATCTTGACAGAGTCAATGAGCGACTTATCTGGGATGAAATGCGCAGGGCTTCCATACACAACAAAGTCTGTATAGTAGGCGACTTTAACCTTGGCCAAATAGATTGGACCGACCTTACGGGAAACTCAGAATCAGAGGATTTTCTCGAGACGATCCAGGACTGTTTCCTAAGTCAACATATAACCGAACCCACACGGGGTAATAATATATTGGATTTAGTTTTGTCAAACAGAGAAAACCTCATTAGCAATGTCGAGGTAGGGAACGAACTTGCAAACAGCGATCACAAAGAAATTCGATTCCAGTTAGATTTTCAGGGCAGACGTAAGGAAAATTCCACTAAAGTACCAGATTTCAGAAGGGCAAACTTTGACAGTTTAAAGAGGCAGCTGAGAGAGGGGGTGTCGCGCTTGGCCGTGAACCTGACAGATGACACCGACCTGATAACGAGATCTGAGATTGCCGAGTTCCACGACAATTTAAATAGTGAGTTACTTAATGCACAAAGGCAGAACATACCATACAAAAAACTCAGATCAAACAACAATGACCCTAAATGGATAAATAATTATTTAAAGAACATCATTGGCCAAAGGAAGGCTATAGGTAGAAGGATAAATCGTGGCGAAATTCACCTCCGGGACTATTATAGGGTATTGGCGAGTAGGGTTAAAACCGAGATAAGGAAAGCAAAGAGGAATAATGAGGTAAGGATAGCAAGGGAGGCAAAGACAAACCCCAAAGGATTCTACCAAATGTACCAAACTAAAACACGAGAAAAGATTGGACCAATACGGTCAGACTCCGGCGAGCTCACTGATAACGACGGAGAAATGAGCAATAATTTGAATAAATATTTTTCAACAGTTTTCACCAGCGAAAATTTAAACATGATACCCGAGGCACCGACTCTATTCAGAGATAGTGAAGAAAACAAATTAAGTGAGATAGTAGTGACTAGTAACGATGTTAGTAAGCAAATAGACAAACTAAAGCCTAATAAGTCACCTGGTCCCGATGAGATATTTGCCAGAGTATTAAAGGAATGTAAGGAAGAGCTTAGTATGCCCTTAGCAAAGTTGTTTAACATGTCCTTAAAAACAGGTGTAGTACCAGAATCCTGGAGGATAGCGAATGTAATACCGATCTTCAAGAAGGGGGATAGATCACTATCCTCTAACTACCGCCCAATCAGTCTAACATCAATAGTAGGCAAATTACTGGAAGCAATCATTTCAAACTCTATTCGAAATCACCTGGAGAAGCACAGATTGATCAATGATTCCCAGCATGGCTTCACAAGCGGACGTTCTTGCCTAACTAATCTATTAACATTCTTTTCATCAGTTTTCGAATCAGTGGACGAGGGGCACAATTATGATGTGGTATATCTCGACTTTAGCAAAGCCTTCGACAGAGTACCCCACGAAAGACTAATTAGAAAGGTAGAAGCTCATGGCATCAAAGGTGACATCCTTAAATGGATTAGGGCGTGGTTACAGGACAGGAAACAGCGAGTGAGCATTAACGGCACTAAGTCCCATTGGAGCAACGTCACAAGTGGAGTTCCCCAAGGCTCAGTACTTGGACCATTATTGTTTATTATATACATAAACGACATAGATATCGGCATAGACAGCAACATAAGTAAATTTGCTGATGATACTAAAATAGGACGTGTTATCAAATCTGACGAGGACTCGGCAAAACTACAGGAGGATCTAAACAAATTTTTCGAATGGTCTGAAAAATGGCAGATGAAATTCAACATTGACAAATGTAAAGTACTCAGTATAGGGAATGTAAACAGGGAAACCAGATACCAGATGAACAACGATGCCATAGAGAAATCCGACTGCGAGAGAGATTTAGGAGTAATGATAAGTAGGAACCTTAAGCCAAGTAAACAATGTGTTTCTGCTCGTAACAAGGCTAATAAAGTACTTGGGTTCATACAAAGGAGTGTTAGTTACAAGACTAGCGAGGTCATCCTAAAACTGTATCTTGCTCTTGTGAGACCACACCTGGATTACGCAGTCCAGTTCTGGTCACCGTATTACAGAATGGATATAGAATCCTTGGAAAGAATTCAGAGGAGAATGACAAGACTAATCCCGGGTATCAGGAACCTTGAGTATAGAGACAGGTTAAAGCATCTTAATTTGCACTCCCTTGAGAGACGTAGAGCGAGGGGCGACCTGATAGAGGTGTATAAATGGAAGGCAGGGCTAAACAAAGGGGACATTACAAAGGTACTCAAATTATCCAACCAGGAGCGAACTCGTAACAATGGTTTTAAATTGGACAAATTTAGATTTAGGCGTGAAATAGGTAAACACTGGTTTGGAAACAGAGTAGTGGATGAATGGAACAAGTTACCAAATATCATCATTAACTCGAATACGCTGAATTGCTTCAAACATAGGTTGGATGCTCATATGAGCAATAGGGGTTGGGTGTAAACGGGACTGCCCAGTATGGGCCAATAGGCCCGCTGCAGTTTCCTCCATTCTTATGTTCTTATGTTCTTATGTTCACAGTTACTTAGAATGTGGTGGTGTTCGGTCCTCACTCACACTACCCACCACTATCTCCTCATCAACCATGTTTTCAGGAGTCGTTATGTTTCTTTACATCATAAAATCCTAACCTAACCTTCACTCTACTCAAGTGTGTTCCAGAACGCTATCCCACTACCTTAACTTAAACTGTATATGAAAAATAAGTATTTATCGACTCAAAGTCTTTATCCACCTACTTTGACAGTTATGTGTTTATAAACATCAGCTGCCACAGTAGACAACACCCCCCCCCCCCCCAACCGCCCGCTGCGCCACGTGCTTCTCCCACTCTCTTTATCCGTGAGGGTCCTTTATGATGCCAGCCCTCTTGCCCCTGGTGCTGGCCCTGGATATCTCCGCCCTTCCCTCAGTGTTCCCGGCGCCATCCTCCGTCCCACCCACACGCCCCTCCATCATCCCTGACTTCCACCAGCAGTGTGGTCCGCCCAGCCTCACCTGCCCGTCCTCTCCGCTAGCCCAGCCGTGGGAGCTGCTGACACACACACACCTGTACCCCAGTTGTTGTGGTGTAGCTGCTGACACACACACACACACACCTGTACCCCAGTTGTTGTGGTGTAGCTGCTGACACACACACACACACCTGTACCTCAGTTGTTGTGGTGTAGCTGCTGACACACACACACACACACCTGTACCTCAGTTGTTGTGGTGTAGCTGCTGACACACACACACACACACACACACACACACACACCTGTGGAGTGTCTGCTTCAGGTTTACAGTGACCGCGGATGAGAGTTTCACCATTGCACGACACCTAACAGGTATCTGTTGTAAAGGTACTTTCTCGTTAATTGGTACAACGTGACGTCACTCGTTCCTGGAATTATCGGCGAGTGTTTCCTCTAGGACGTCCGACTCTGTGGGATTTTATTGAAAATCCTTAGATGAAAATGAGTGTTAAATGACTGTAACATTACTTGTAACTTCCTGTGTAGCGAGACTAGTGACGTCACCAAGGCACGTGCTCCACCCTACATGGGTTCCCCACCTGCCAGGCCTGTGAGAACATCCAAACTTGTACTCTTCTCTTACTATATACTGTTAGTTACATTTTACATATCTAATTCACTTATATAAATGATGACTGACACACATGTCAGTCCAGTGCGATAAAGCGTGAGGTGCTAACTCCACACATGGTAAAACATTTACTGTATAATGACGTACACTGAGCCAGTGTTGCCACACACCAGCATCCTCAGGATTCTTTATTTTGCCATAGACGAAGTGAATGTTTGCATCATTCAGTTGTGAGTCTACTCTCTGCTACCATCACCATCTGACAAACATAAAAATGGTGTACAAGAAGTGACGAAATGAATAATGATTTACCTTTGTGAAGTGGCTACGTTACCCCTTCCCAAGGCTGCTTCTCACACACAGTGAGTCCCGGACCTGCACTACCTGCTCGGTCGTCGCGCGGGGTGGACGTCAGTTCCTTCTATAGCCTGTTGACCACTCCGCCTAGGGACCCTACCTGGGACGGACGTGCACGTGGCTGCTACTCGAAAAGTTATCCACACAGTGATATAGTATTACAGCCTGTTTGTGAATCTTTACTTGTACAAGTGTGTATAGATACGACCAAGAAGCCTGCGCCTTCTCTGCACAGTCTAGTGCGGTGTTGTTGTGAACGTTGGAGGGAAGATCTGACCTTGTGCATCTCCTCTGAAACTTGAGTGTCCGTCCTCGTGCTTCTCGCTGTGTCTTGTGGTAAGTGTTGAGTGTGGCCTCCAGCCTCACTGCTACTCTCTCTCTTGTCCACGCCAACATTGTGACTAGAGGTGTCACACTGACGCCAAACAAAAAGATATTCATCTCGACACAGACACGAGCACTTCAATGAAATAAAAGACGTGCAATAAACAAAATTAACTCGATATACTTGTCACACATAAAACACATATTATAACAACCATTTACACAAACCATACATGTCAGTTGTGCTCTAACTCAATACATATAAAGGAGTTTAATTATCGGCTATATAATTAAGCCGTGTGTGAACATCACCATCCAGTGCATCCACAACTTGCCTTGTCGCGTGTTATCAGTAGCACGTGAGTTATGGTATCCTCCTCCTACAACTGGACAGCAATGTGGGTTATTTACTATACATCGTCTGGCCTTCAGTACTGACAGTGACATGTTTTATTTGTTATGTCCCCGTATTGCCAACTTCTCTTAGAGTTTTTCGTTGTTTATTAGTTAGATTGCATATTTGTCCAAAGGTTTCAGTTCTTTATATAGTCATACATTATATAATGATTAGGAACACAAGTACTTATTTAGTAATTTGAGTACTTGTAAACACGAGGTTGTCGAGACATCTTTTCATCAGTCGTATGTTGGCGTGAGTGTTGCCAGCCGCCTCGGTCAGGACAGTCCGCCGTGCCGTCTGGGTGTGACATGCCTGTGGTTTTCAACTTGTAATAAATAAGTCGAGTTTACCGCGAATGCAACAGCTGCAACGATGTTAGAAAAAACTGCGTGATACATTGTCATATCCTTACAAGTAGAACTATTTGTGTACACACATCTCTTGTTGACTATCGCCAGAGGGCCTCCCGGACACCCTGGGAGAAGCCAACGAACCTCCCCCGCGTTGTTTACTCTTCGTTGGCCGTGTGTACAGTGGCTTGCAAGCGTGCGGGCGAACTGAGTAACTTGACCGGCCGTGACTCACAGTAGAAGCCCTTCCTGCACCACCACCACATGGTACTACGACCAGCTGCAATCCTCTGTACACCATAATTGTACATAGTGTTAATCTTGACATCCACCAACTATGTAATCACATAAAAATGAGTGTTAGAGGAACACCTGTCGTATCCTGTATACCTGTCTCGTCACTGGTTAGTTAAGACCACTGTAAGATGTGTTGGACCTCAGCTCCCCAGGTTGTTACTCTATTTATTAATTGGATGAAATATGCTGGGGTGTCTAATCTTCAAGTGATCCCGTGTATCCCCTCCTCCGAATAATCTTAGTTATTGCTGACCTCTGGCACTGATGTCATCCAGTGCCAGCTGCTTCAGAGTCACTGGCACACTCCGATACAAGTGTCCCCACGAAAGCGCCGAGAAGAACTTTCCTCGAAGTCGCGTTGGTCGTATAAAACTGTTTCCGCCCATGTCTACTCCCTCCCCTCCTCACTAGCACACATAAGAACATAAAAATGGAGGAAACTGCAGCGGGCCTATTGGCCCATACTGGGCAGTCCCGTTTACACCCAGCCCCTATTGCTCATATAACCATCCAACCTATGTTTGAAGCTATTCAGCGTATTCGAGTTAATGATGATATTTGGTAACTTGTTCCATTCATCCACTACTCAAACCAGTGTTTACCTATTTCACGCCTAAATCTAAATTTGTCTAATTTAAAACCATTGTTACGAGTTCGCTCCTGGTTGGATAGTTTGAGTACCTTTGTAATGTCCCCTTTGTTTAGCCCTGACTTCCGCTTATACACCTCTATCAGGTCGCCCCTCGCTCTATGTCTCTCGAGGGAGTGCAAATTAAGATGCTTTAACCTGTCTCTATACTCAAGGATCCTAATGCCCGGGATTAGTCTTGTCATTCTCCTCTGAATTCTTTCCAAGGATTCTATATCCATTCTGTAATACGGTGACCAGAACTGAACTGCGTAATCCAGGTGTGGTCTCACAAGAGCAAGATACAGCTTTAGGATGACTTCGCTCGTCTTGTAACTGAGACTCCTTTGTATGAACCCAAGTACTTTATTAGCCTTGTTACGAGCAAAAACACATTGTTTACTTGGCTTAAGGTTCCTACTTATCATTACTCCTAAATCTCTCTCGCAGTCGGATTTCTCTATGGCATCGTTGTTCATCTGGTATCTGGTTTCCCTGTTTACATCTCCTATACTGAGTACTTTACATTTGTCCACGTTGAATTTCATCTGTCATTTTTCAGACCATTCGAAAAATTTGTTTAGATCTTCCTGTAGTTTTGCTGAGTTCTCGTCAGATTTAATAACACGTCCTATTTTAGTGTCATCAGCAATTCTTAACAATCCTTAAGTTATTTTGTAAGGCGATTTTATTGAATATCTCTCCATCCGTTTATCCACTTATAGTTAATTATATCTGTATATTCATTTATCTGTTCACCCATTTACCTATACATAATATTTATCAATTTATCTATATTTTCTGTTGTCTGTCATCAGTACTTTTGTGTGTGTGTGTGTGTGGGGGGGGGGGGGGGGGATTAACTTATAATTTGAAAATCAGAATTGCTTCCATTTTTCTTAAAATTTCAATAAATGTAAATGAATAATGCATAATTTTTAATCAAACACCGAAACATTCCCTAATAAAAATGTCAACATTCCATAAGCACCAATACAATTTATCTTCATAAATATTGTATCATTCCTAATCAAGGTTCTCATTCCTAATAAATATTGCATCATTCCTGTTCAATATTGCATCACTCATGATCTAGATTGCATAATTCCAAGTCAGCATTTTATAATTCTCAACCAACGTCTCATATCCCCAATCAACATAATTATATACTATTATTTCCAATCAGTGTTTTGCACCACTTTTGACGACCACTGAATAATCCCAGGTCAGTATTGTAACAATTTTTTGGCCAGTGTTGTAGTTATTAAAGTTATTATTATTATTATCATTGTTGTTATTATTATAATTGTCATAGACCGTCTCAGAACCAATCAATGCTGGTCAATCTCGGAAATAATTTTGTTTACATAAAGTCTTCCAACTGTATATTACTAATCAGCAGGTGAATCATCCTTAATTTGCCATGTATCGTCCATTCTCTCCTACTTCTCTTAATTATTGCATTATTCCAACTACAGTCGCTCCTTTCACAGCATCCGCATGACCACTCTCAACACCCGGCCTAATCGACTTACAATTCATTATTTTAACGTCAGTGTAAACTATTCTTATATACGGGGAATTTTGCCGTTACTTCCAACAGATAAACGGTATATTTGACTAAAAGGGATTACGGTGGGGTTATATCCGACCACATGAAGCCGACCAACTCTCCGACATGTACCCGGCCGGCTTAAGGTGAAGGGGGGGGGGGGGGGGGGGAGAGCGTCCTTGTCCAGGGAAGTCATGTTGCCGCTCTGGTCCTGGGTACAAATTGGTGTGTCCACGGCCACTCACACTGCCCTTGTTTTTGTCTTCTAGGAGGGTCTCTGTCTCTCTCTCTGTCTCTGTCTCTCTCTCTCTCTCTCTCTGTCCTGTAATGTTCAATGACCCCCTATGCCCGCCTCCCCTTCCATAGACACAATGGCTTTTGTATCTTCGTCGTGATTAGATCTACACTGTGTAAAATGCTTGTGTTGTCCGCCACGTAGCTCCCTATTTACAAAATGTCAGCGGAGGGTCGGTTGCTCCACCCCTGTAAACGCCTGACACCCTGCTGCTGACAGTTGTATCGTCCTATCTATACCTTTAAAAGACATCACTGGAAACAACATATCAATTCTGGCAATCAAGTCAGAATTCAGAGAAAGACAATAATTCCAGAGTTAAGTTTTCAGTGTTGTTGTTTTGTAAAGTTCAGTAAAAAAAAAAAGACACGACTTTTTATTTTAGTTAACCGTCTCAGAAATCAGAGCATAAGAAATAAAAACACAATGGATGATATTTTGAGACACAAGCTGGGTGGGCTGCCATGATAAGGACACCAGTATTCGTGGTAGCTATCTGGGCGACCTTTCTCTATTGTGGTTGTCTAGACGTCTGTAAACTGATTGGCTTCTATAAGACCTGTACTGACTGGCACTATTATATGACCTGTACTGACTGGCACTATTATAAGACCTGTACTGACTGGCTCTATTATAAGACCTGTACTGACTGGCTCTATTATAAGACCTGTACTGACTGGCTCTATTATAAGACCTGTACTGACTGGCTCTATTATAAGACCTGTACTGACTGGCTCTATTATGAGACCTGCATAGTAACTGGCTTCATCAGAATGAGTCAACTGTTGTAGCGCGTTGTTAGTGTGCATCTCAGGTAACTAACTGTCTACCTGCCTGGGATCTCTTTATTCATTACGTATTAAGACTCTCCCTCTGTGGTTTTTCGTCTCATCTTCATCCATCTTACCTCCCCTTTTCTCTTCAGTAATTATTGATGTTACCTCCATAATTTGTACGGGATCCTTCATAATTGCTCGTCTTTATCTTCATTTTATGTAATTTTCCGAAAACAGTGAGTTTTTCTCCCTCACCTGACAAAGAAGCCGAGGAAGATAGTGGCATCCAACACACCTTCCCTTTATGGTAGAGCCGGGCGTGTTATGCTAATGTGTCCTCAACCTTACCAACAACAGCAGGTGTGTCTGTCTATAGCTAAAATCTCCCGCCAGCCTTAACGTATGCACTCAATGATCAGACAGCTACGAAAGCTGGTCATAGAGGTTTAGTTGAGATTGAAAGTCAAGTATCTGGTGTGTGTGTGGCGTTCGTAGGTCAACTTCTTTCCGATAACATTGAAAATTAACACTAACTGTGGCCTAACTTCAATCCAAATTAACCTAACTTAAACCTAATCCAACTCAACCCAACCTAATTTAACCTACCCTACCATAACCCAACCATGACTTAACCTCGCGTGTAGACTCCTCTCGTCAGGTTTATGGTAGAGGTTGAAGGCTCAGTCGTTCTCTTGCTCTGGAATGAAGTTTGACCAGACGTGGGTCGGTGCAGTGCTTTAAGGCGACTTCCTCTAATTCTAGGGTAACCTTTGGATCACCTTAAGATTAACCACCCACATGTCAACATAACCTAAAGATTAACCACCCTAATACTAACTTAACCTAACGCTAACCTTACTTACCCCCCTCCCAGGTAGCATCAAGATGGTTTATCTTCAGGTTAATTAAGTTGGGGAAGTTAAATCTTCAGGTAATATCAAACTTTTTAGCTCGTTTTCATATCGTTTATTCAGAGACAACAGTCCAGGTACGGCGATTTTTTTAATTTATTCATAAACATGGAGTCATCTGTTGGGTCGAAGACAATATGTTGATAACAAAGGATCGGAGCAATATTTTACAAGCACTGAATCATTCTAAAGAAAAAAAAAACGTGTACAGTCCCGCAAAACCAGTCTGACCATTTGACTGATGAAGCCATCTCAAAACTGTGTCGGCGCTACACGTCCTCAGTACCACCAACACACTGCACCTTCAAGCTGCACTATCTGAGCTCAGATCTTTGAGAATCGTTTATCACTGCCGTCTGAATTACCAAAGTCAATTACCTGCATTTTTTAACGTTGATGGAAGACAACATTCCCACCAGCAGACAGTTCCCACCAACAGGGAGACACTTACCAAGTCTATTGACCAATTGTCTACAACCTTTCCACCGCCTTCCTCCTGCCCACAGGTGGTAGAGGCGCCAGGTAGCTCCCTCCACCACCCAGATGCAGGTTTCCCTTCACTAGCCAGTCACTCCGTGGATCTCGAGGAGCCGGGAGGAGCCTTGGCAATCCAGTTAGATTTTCAGGGCAGACGTAAGGAAAATTCCACTAAAGTACCAGATTTCAGAAGGGCAAACTTTGACAGTTTAAAGAGGCAGCTAAGAGAGGGGGTGTCGCGCTTGGCCGTGAACCTGACAGATGACACGGACCTGATAACGAGATCTGAGATTGCCGAGTTCCACGACAATTTAAATAGTGAGTTACTTAATGCACAAAGGCAGAACATACCATACAAAAAACTCAGATCAAACAACAATGACCCTAAATGGATAAATAATTATTTAAAGAACATCATTGGCCAAAGGAAGGCTATAGGTAGAAGGATAAATCGTGGCGAAATTCACCTCCGGGACTATTATAGGGTATTGGCGAGTAGGGTTAAAACCGAGATAAGGAAAGCAAAGAGGAATAATGAGGTAAGGATAGCAAGGGAGGCAAAGACAAACCCCAAAGGATTCTACCAAATGTACCAAACTAAAACACGAGAAAAGATTGGACCAATACGGTCAGACTCCGGCGAGCTCACTGATAACGACGGAGAAATGAGCAATAATTTGAATAAATATTTTTCAACAGTTTTCACCAGCGAAAATTTAAACATGATACCCGAGGCACCGACTCTATTCAGAGATAGTGAAGAAAACAAATTAAGTGAGATAGTAGTGACTAGTAACGATGTTAGTAAGCAAATAGACAAACTAAAGCCTAATAAGTCACCTGGTCCCGATGAGATATTTGCCAGAGTATTAAAGGAATGTAAGGAAGAGCTTAGTATGCCCTTAGCAAAGTTGTTTAACATGTCCTTAAAAACAGGTGTAGTACCAGAATCCTGGAGGATAGCGAATGTAATACCGATCTTCAAGAAGGGGGATAGATCACTATCCTCTAACTACCGCCCAATCAGTCTAACATCAATAGTAGGCAAATTACTGGAAGCAATCATTTCAAACTCTATTCGAAATCACCTGGAGAAGCACAGATTGATCAATGATTCCCAGCATGGCTTCACAAGCGGACGTTCTTGCCTAACTAATCTATTAACATTCTTTTCATCAGTTTTCGAATCAGTGGACGAGGGGCACAATTATGATGTGGTATATCTCGACTTTAGCAAAGCCTTCGACAGAGTACCCCACGAAAGACTAATTAGAAAGGTAGAAGCTCATGGCATCAAAGGTGACATCCTTAAATGGATTAGGGCGTGGTTACAGGACAGGAAACAGCGAGTGAGCATTAACGGCACTAAGTCCCATTGGAGCAACGTCACAAGTGGAGTTCCCCAAGGCTCAGTACTTGGACCATTATTGTTTATTATATACATAAACGACATAGATATCGGCATAGACAGCAACATAAGTAAATTTGCTGATGATACTAAAATAGGACGTGTTATCAAATCTGACGAGGACTCGGCAAAACTACAGGAGGATCTAAACAAATTTTTCGAATGGTCTGAAAAATGGCAGATGAAATTCAACATTGACAAATGTAAAGTACTCAGTATAGGGAATGTAAACAGGGAAACCAGATACCAGATGAACAACGATGCCATAGAGAAATCCGACTGCGAGAGAGATTTAGGAGTAATGATAAGTAGGAACCTTAAGCCAAGTAAACAATGTGTTTCTGCTCGTAACAAGGCTAATAAAGTACTTGGGTTCA